>KK122283.1:45041-74116 GCA_000611955.2 Stegodyphus mimosarum
AATATCTTTTAAAGGAGATTTTGATTGACGCAGATATTTTATCTTTGAGAGAGTTAGCCTAAGTGTATTTCGAAAGGATACATGTCAGCAAATATTTTTACCCATCATTAAAATTTATGCCTCAAAGTATAAGGATGCTGGGTTTGCAACCATTTCTGTATGCATTTTGTTTTAGCCCAACCATTTAAAGCATGATACAAAGCAGCAAACCCCCTCGAATCTTTCCGGAACTTATGGATCTTGATATCTCTGAGCTTGAATTGCGTTCAAATGCAACAGTTTTTATAAGCCAAATGCACACTGACCTCATTTATTTAGTAATTTTGCAATACGCTTTCAAAAATTTTTTTAATTGGTTTATATTAGGAAAATATAGAGCTAGAAAATCAGGATTTATGTATATGCTGAATCCCTCAAAAGTAAGCAAAATATTTTAAACAAAAAACTGCTTAATGGAAAAGAAATAAAACAAAAAATAAGTAAAAACTGGTATGTATTTCTTTTCAAACGGAACTATACAATAAATCTTTAAATAAATTAGTTTCTTTACATACATACAAACTTTGAACATTAATCTGTACATCATTTACATTAATAACATCAAAAAATCATCAATAACAATTAGTTTATTAAAATTTATATTGCATTAATTTTGACGAATAAAATCCTTTGCAATTTAAAATTAATTATAATTGCAAAAATAAAATTAATTATTGCTGCAAGCCAATTTACAATATCATTTAAATTCTAAGAGCATAGTTAAATTAAGTGTACGTATTTAAAACCATGATAAAAAATAAAAATACATAATTCTTAAAATTAATCTAAAAAATTTTTTAAATCTAAGACAAATTAGTATCAATGAATAATTGTTGAACAGGCAGGAAACAGACTTATCAAGGGGAAGTTGCCTCCAAACCAAACTCTTCAATTACTGAATTCGTGTTTCGTCATCCATATAGGAAAGGGTAAGAATTCAAAACCAAAAGTAAAATCAAATGTTGTGAAATACTCAAAATACACTGTGCGCCTCGAAATCCTTAAAGAATTTTGTGAAACTGCGGAAGTCAAGTATCAGAAAATACTTCAATATAGTAAAACCCACTGGTTGGTTCTTTTGCTAGCTGTGGAAAGAATTTTGAAAACGTACGATCCTTTGTAATCCTACTTTCTATCACAGGATAAATGTCCTAGAATTTTAGAAGAGTTTTTTGAAAAAAAAATCTTCAAAAGTTTGGCTAGAGTTTGTACACAATCAAGCAGCTATTTTTCCAAATGCTAAAAAAGTTATTGAAAGTGGCAAAATTCCAGTAGTCGAAGTAGCAAAAGCAGTTAATAATTTAATATTTCAGTGCGAAGAGCGGCTAGAAAATAATTTTCTTCCGTTAACTATCCGTAATAGTATAAGCCAGCTAGGAAAATAAGGTGCAATAAATCGTGAAGATATCATCAATCACGTTAAAAAGTTCTATAGTAACTGCATAGATTTATTTAGAAGAATGGACAGTACATTACAATGATATTGAACATTTTCATTGGGTTACATTAAAACAAGAACTTAATTGGAATGATGTGCAAAAATCATTCGATCATATGACTCAAAATTTCCCATATAGTAATATTTCCGAAAATGATCTTTTTAAAGAAGTATCATTATTAAAAAAAATATATTGATAATTAAAAGATTAAATCTTGGGCATCAGCAAAAATCACAATTAATCCAGTTAATTGCAAACAAAGCCTGGTCAAAATAATTTTCACATTTTTTGTTAGGGCTCATTGATAAGCATTCATGTCCTAGCATATTTTGCACCCAAAACACACGAAAGGTTCTGCAATTTTGTTAGAAATAAATCTTTCAATACACTTACTTAAGGAGTCCTGCAGCTCATGAAATTTATTTAAACGGTCTGGATCGCCAGCATGTTCATGTTTAAAATGTGCTGATCAACCAATTGTTTTCTCACACAATAGAAATTTTAGAAATTTTGATATATTTTGAGTCCAATTTAAGTAAATGTTCCTTCCTCAACAGAATACTTTCCGGTAAGAAATCAAATCTCAAAATTATAGACAGAAACTCTTCCTCACAACAAAATTGTTTTTTCAATATTTTCAATGCATCCATTTAGCATTTATGCTTTTTGGAGGGAGACCGGACATCTCATGTTAATAAAATCAATCCTAATTCATAAAAAAATTATTTTAGAGAGAAATAAATAATAGAATTTATTGTGGTAATAACATGATTTAGTTGAAAGTTAACTTTTCTTATGAAAACATATTGCTTGTTAAATACTTGTTAAAATGCAATGAGACATTTAAAAAATATAACACATTCTACTTGACATGTCTCAGATTCTAAGTAAACATAATATGATGACACCATAAATTTCTTTCATAACAAAAATATGAAATAAACTTAATTCTTATTGTTCATTATAGTAATTCATAAAAGTGACTGAAATAACACATAAACTGGAAAAAGAATAGTTTTATTTTATTACAACTTTTCATAAATACATCTGCTTCGATTTAATAAACAGATCTAGCAAGATACAGTAACAGACTCAATAAAAGAAATTACCTATTAAAATGAAGGATATGTACAAAAGGAACCTAATTTTAATATTTACAACAAAAGGATTGACTGAAAACAAAATAAATGCAAACTAAAACATAAACATTAAAACACTGACCAGCTCAGATCAAAGAATGGATGTTTAATTGATTACAGCAAAGCATTCAAGCAGTGGTTTTATAAAATTATTCATTGTTGATAATTTTGAATCCATTAAAAATTCATTATAAATTTAAATTGTGTAAACTTTATCAGCTACTTCTGATAATTCTTTAAGCTATTATTTATTTTTCAATAATATTAATACTGAAGCTCATAACTGACTGAGTCATACTAAATTTAATAGTAAAAAAAAAAAAGCAGCATCTAATGTTTGCTAGATGCTGCTGTTTTTTTTACAATTTGCATTATCAAAACAGCTCTCTTAAAAATTCACACCATCTCATAGTAATAAATAGCCAAAATTAAAAAATATATATATAAATAAAAAAAGTATTTTTTAAACTGTCTGCATTAATAAGCATATAAACCAGCTCACAGAAAAATATATATTTTCAAACAGAAAGAGAAATACTTTTTCATGAACATACAAATTCATGACATAAAAAATTAATATTAATACACTTGCAAAAGTCCCCAATGTAGTACATTTATATTATAAATAGATATTTTATAAGAACCTTATGGGCATATTCATTTAAAATGAAAAATAAATAGTCACTGTACTTGAATACTCCAATTAGAACATTCCCTCTCAAAATACATAAAATTATAAATAAGAGTTATTTAAATTTCTTTCACTCATACTGAAAAAAACTACACTTAATACACTTTCTAAATATGAAACTAAAGTCGCCTTTTTTTCCCCTATTACATAATAAAAATGATTATTTGAAAACTAAAATGCTCAAACAACTACCATATTCTAATAAAAACAAAAATAACTCGAATGTATAAAACTAATTTAAAAAAGATGGGCAATTATAAATGATATAACAAATGCAAAGAAATTCTTCAAGAAAAAGGGCATGCATTACTGGAATATTTAGAAGAGGTAGGTTTATAAAGATATGTGTATATAAATAGGCACATCTCCATATATATTGCATTATGGTAAATTTAAATAATACAGTAATATGGCTGAAATTTTATTCTTCAGGGGAAAAAAAATCATTGGAATTAGCTTTAAAAATTGTTCCTATACAATTCTAATGATGTATAAATAATACTCCCCCCTTCCATTAAAAAAAAAAAGGATGGCTGATGGTAAGACATAAAAAAGGAGTCATATTTTAAGAGCAATATTTTAATTAGCACTAACTGCTGATTTAAAATTGAAGAGAATTAACTCATCACCACTTAAATTACTTCATTTAATTATCATCAACATTTGAAAAAACTGCAGTAGTCTTACATAGATACAGAATCGAGATCATGTCTACACGTTCCTACAGAAAGAATTCATTTGCCCACACTGGCAAGCGGTATATTGCAGTCTGAGAGCAAAATGGCACATTTATTGGAAATTTACTCCAAATTTGAAGTAGTGCAGTAGTATTTTTGAAGTAGTTTGAATAGCCCTTTGTTTTGGTGTGTGTGAAAAAAGCATCTTAAAATAATGCATGTGTACAGGGCAATAGTGGGATCATCTCTGGCCATAATTAAATAGTGCAAGTCATTTTAACACAGTTTTAAAGGCCTGATTGATGCTAATCGGCCAAAAAAAGTGATTAAATCTAAAGTAGATACTCTTTCATATTAATAAAATAATTTATAATAATCATAGAATACTTTAAAAAATTGCAGAGAAACTGGTATCTGGGTAAACAATAATTGTCCTAGTTGCAGTGGTTCTACAGTAGTTCCATAATTAGGAGCTGATTTCTACGATCAGAGAACTGGATGTTTCGTTAAACACTCAACCAAGTTTTTGCACAGACTGAGTGATTATGTTGAGAAACTGTAAGATTCATCTTTATCAGAATTCATCACAGTATGTTTTCAACAAATTGTTAATAGTGTTGCCAGATCATGCATTTTTTGACTAACTTATGCTACTAAAATTCAGTCTATACGATTTTGTGAATCTTCTGCTACTCAATCATTTCTTTGTGCTGCTTTAAAAATTTTTGTAATGCATTGTAAAATACCTATATAATAATATAACTGAAATAAAATTAAATAAAAACATATAATAAAAACAGAGTCAAAATGTTAGAAGCTAAGATATGAATATCTGCTCATAAAGGTAATAACTATGTCACTGTAAAAATAAAATACTATCTCATGGAATAAAAAAGAAAATGAATTGCGAATTTGACATTATAACATTGTTAATAATCCACACATGAGAAAGCATCTAGCAAAGATTATGAACAAATTAACTTAGAGATAACAACCTAAATTAATTAAGAATTAAAATAAAAGAAATGGAAATTTATAAACCTGGTTTTAAGATTTTCATCAAACTTATTGCAGACTAAGAACCATTACAATCCAACCCATTGAGACTGAACTTGTGATGATATCAGAGGTGTGAGGTACAAATTTATGACGTCACAAAAGTCATGTGATGTCTGACATCATGTGCTACCTTTTAATTCCTCTCTGGCTACTTCATCCTGCAAATTTCTGGCAACACTTATTGTTACAATAATTAAATGTAGCTTATTTTTGTAATCCTTCTTCATCTATACATCCCCTCACAATATTTTTAACGACAGTTTTTGTTTTGTACTTCAATTATCCTTTTTGAAAAAATTCACACTTTTCAATGCTTTAACAGCACGTACACTGTATATTACTTTTAAAATATAGCAACACTTAACTGATATATTTTAAAAGATTAGAAGAGACTGACATTAAATAAATATTAAACTTCAAACTTATTTGAAAAAAAGTTGCAAGGCTTTCAATTCTTTGGAAGGGTACCTTTGCTTTTTGATTGATGTAAAATGACCAAAATTCCAGGAATTACCTGATAATCATCTGTAACTTCAGCTTATACTATAAAACAAGACAATTGTGTAGTGATTGAATATGATAAAACATGTGAGTGATTTTCATCTGGTATCATAGAAAACTCCTTGATTTTTTTTTTTTTTTACACTTTTATGCATGCAAAAAAATTAACAAATATGTATACACAGTGCTTCATTATACTGGAAATTAAGCTAAAGCAAAAATACCAATTTTTGCAATTATCTGGCAACTGGCAGGTAAACTGTAACAGAACTGAATTATGTAGGAAATAAAACTGAAAGCTTCCCAAGTATTTTGGATTAGTCATTAATGTATAATTCTTTGATCAGTGGCACTTGTTCTGACTGAAATGGATAAAAATCTAGCAAACCTCAATGCTTCACAGTTTTACAGTGTCTTCTAGAAAAATAAATAAACACATACAATTAAGACTATTTTAATATTAAAAATAAACATATAGTTTTAAACGGCTAATTTTTACAGTAATTAAACTGCAACTTAATGTGGCCATTTAGTAGCAACATATAAAAAATCAGTATTAAATTTGAAAAAAAAAAAAAAGAAAAGAAAAAAAGAAAGAAAGAAAAGAAAAGAAAAAAGTCGTGAATATTTATTGTTAATCTTAGGCATTTAGGACACTTTAGATACTAATCTTAAATTGTTGCTGAACTCATCCATTCACTAAAAGGATAATTTCTTATTTTATTGTTATTTATTGCCATCGCTCGAATAATCTTTATTGCCTCATAATAAACATGCGACTGTCATACATATTCTTTTGCTTGCAGCTTAAGTTGGTGGAATACAATTCCAATTAAATACAATATGACCTTAATTAATAAGGAAATATTTGTTCACTTAAAACTTTCTTTATTTCCCCCCCCCAAAAAAAAACAATATGAATTCTTGGTAATTTTTCAAATGCTTCTACATATTCAAAATTTGACATTCTTTAAGCTCTTTCAATGGTGAGCTATAGGGGGTTAATACAAGTATTTTGTTAAATAGTGTGTAATATATGAGTTCCTTATCTATTTTCTTTGAAGCTAAAAATTAGCTACTGCTGAATATATAAACGGTCTGTATAATTAATACTTCAAATTCATATGGATTTTCTAAAAGCTACTTCAAAAACCATCTAATTGCATTTTATTGCAGGTGGTGTAATGTTAGAAAGAAAACTGGGAGTTGCAATCAAACTTGAAAACTGCAATACAAATTTTTCCTAATATTGTAATTCGGCATTGATTAGCTTATTATTTATACTTGGCATCAGAAAATTTTATTTAAAAAAAAAGTCATATGAATTATTTTGAAATATTTCTTGATAAATTATATGTTTTTCATCTACCATCCCCCTCCAAATAGCAAAAATTGGCCACACATTTAAAACAAAACATGCAACACATAGTTTACTACAAGCAGCCTTTTCTGCATTGAGGACCTATCCAGCTTTATACGAACATTTTGCATCGAATGATATACATAAAGGTTTTTTTAAAGCCACTATTAAATATGAAATTTTTAAAGAATTTCACACTGATGATCGATATTCTACAAGAATTATCATAACTGATATCTTAAGATCTTGTTTTTAAATTTTAATCACATTTCTTAATTTTAAAATGTTTCTTTTTCCATCCAGAATCATCTGTATTTGGGGGGGGAAGAGTAAAATTTAATATTTTGTGTTTGTAGGATACAATAGAATCCATTTGTTAATTTCCATAGTTCACCACTAAGGCTCTTCATAATTATTTTCTTCATTAAGTTTAGAAAAATGACAGTAAATGACATTACACTCTAAAAAAAGTATAAAAATTAGGTTTGGCAAAATCACAGCACTTTGAATTATCTTATCAAAAAAAAAAAAAGCCACATCAAAACTTTGACAATTTGCTACAGTGAGATATAAATTGAAATTTACATAATAAATTACAACTCAGACCTGAATATTTCAAACAAATGGCTACAACAATCCACATAAGTATTTACATGTTGATATTCAAATTCATTAAATCTGATAAAATGTTACTGATATTAAAACATTTACTTTTCATCTGTTTTCATTACTGTAATTATTTTACAATGCATGAGAAGTGCTTATACACAAACAGCAAAAAATGTATTTACTGGTTACAGCCAATGAAAGCCAGACAAATATATAAATATGGTATTGGGGAAATGGAAGATGCTTAGTGAACAGTATGAATGGGAAGGAAAAAATTTAAATTATGCTTACATTATGTGACATATGAGGAATTGAAAAAAGCGACAATTATTAAATTCGCATTATTAACTCTCATACTGCTTGTGCTATAAATATTATTACAATTCAGAAAAAGAAAGTATTAGATTTATTCATGAAAGTACTTAAAACACTAAAAATTTATAAAAGGTACTACATGTGGTCACACTGTTGCAATTCCGTCTTGAGCAAAATTAAATTGGTAATATATATAGTACATTGTTCAGCACTGTTAAAGAATATTTTATTACTCTGATTTTGTTAGCAAAATGCCAACTGTTTTATAAATTTCAGCTCACAAATTTTTTCTGTGAAAGTTACATAGCTGAATAACAGCAAAATAATGGGTCATTTAATCCTCTGAGTGGCACGGCTTTTTGAATCTGCTAATGAAGAACTGTATTCAAACATTATTTATTTACTAAACTTGCACAACCAATTATTTTAATCTTCACTTTTAACAACTCTCATACATTAAGATTATGTTTAGATCATTAAAAAAAAGCAAACAAAATATTTTAAATAATATAGTGGAAAAAAAAAACTCATGACTGGGTAAAGGCAATGCCACTCAGAGGGTTAACTAATTAATTAATAATCATATACAAACTACTTTTAATTTAATTTAAAATAATTCAGCAACTCAGAAGGCTGGGAAACTTGTGTCTCAGAAGTAATACATTTACTGCCACAACTGATACGGGCCATTCAATCACAAACATAAAGATCTGTCTTCATTTTTATGCTTTGAAATTATTTCTGTTATTTTATTATTTAAATATAGATGTAATACATTACATTTAGCAGTATATAAAT
Organism: Stegodyphus mimosarum; assembly: GCA_000611955.2. Lineage (NCBI taxonomy): Eukaryota > Metazoa > Arthropoda > Arachnida > Araneae > Eresidae > Stegodyphus > Stegodyphus mimosarum. The sequence goes on from KK122283.1 coordinate 53,669, forward strand.
TCACATGAGTCATTGAACAAGGAACATCAGTCCGTTTATAACACTCCTCATAAGAATAACTGCCACCCCCCCCAAAATAAAGTTATGCATTCTAAACAGTGTTAGTTATGTTGGTTACTGTATCTATATTTTCAGAAATAAATTATCCATTTTGGTATGCAAAGTGTATTATTTAGTCCTTTCCTGAGCCAAAAACCTAAACATTGTATGCGTTTGCAATGGCAATATTCGTACTCAGTGACTGAGATAAGAACATAAATAACAAGTTTCCTTATAGCTGGCAAGTAAACTCGGTTTGTTAACTACCGGTATTCTCACAGATGGCAGCAAACGTGTTAACATAATGGCACACTCAACACTAAAAAAACATATGCGCAGAATATTTAATACATGAACTGTAGTGATTGATTCAAATTAATACAAGTGTATGATTTTTCATGGTGTAAGGACCAGGAACCAGAATTTGGCTTATATGGGCCACTATGTTTTGGCTGACACTATTAGCACCATGAAATTTACAAGAATAAATGATGCATATATAAACTTTTAGTATAATTTCTGCTTGTAAATTTATAATAATACATAAAATTTACCTTCATATTTGCATTGGAAACGTATTGATGCTCTAAATATTTCAGTACTGAATTTACTACTAATACATTAACTTTCCCGTAATGCCAAGATTTATTTTATATAAAACTTATGAGCTTACAATAAAATTCTAATTAGACAAACTATATAAAAATAATGAAAAAAATATGTTCAACGAAAAATTTCTAAAAAATGTGATTTACATCACTATATTTTGATTTTAATATTAGAAGGGAGAAAAAAAAGCTTCATAAATATTACAGAAAGACTAATTTTAATACATGAAATTCTACCTTTCACTTTGAAAAAACTGAAATGAGTTACATACAACTGAATACACTTTTGCCTCAAAATACTGTTTTTTTTTCCCCACCACGGATGTATTTTCAGAGTTTTCATTTACTATATCATAAGTGCAATTTGCTTAATTTACAAGCCTTTCAAATTGCACATTCGCTAAAATAGAAACATACAATAATACTCTATTAGGAGATAAACTCCATTTGTTAGATTTCAAAAATTGTCCCAACAAGATAACAGTGAAAGCATCTTTCCCCTTCCTAACATAAAAAAGAATGACATGACAATGCATTACATGGTTTTGCATTCCTTTATCTGCATTAAATTATATTCCTAAGATTGAATAAATATCAAACATGGAGTTGTTTTAAAATAACGAATTTCGGAACAGTAGGAATGTGGAAATTAACCCCTATTCTAAGAAAAACCAATTTACCTTAGAACGCTAATGATTTAAATTACCACCATTTATGTACTTCTTATCAGAGTGATCATCTAATATAAAATTTTCTAAACAAAATATTTTCATACCAAATTTTACTAACTGGTATACCTTCAAAAATGCAATTTTTTTGGGGGGGAAATTGTACAAATACTCTGTCTTTCCATACTTATTGTCTAATGTTAATAAGTAAACAAATTTTCATTAAGTCAAAATAAAGTATGATGTTTAAATTGTACAATTTTTATATGCCTTATAACATGATTAACTTACTATCAGATTATCATTTTTAACAACTAAATTCAAAATAAATTGAGATTTGCTTTTACATATACATTTACAAAAGTACTACATAAATACTTTGATGCAACATAAATGCATGACGGCTTTTCTTTCATTTTTTCCTAATATCAACCTAATACTTAAAACTGCAGTTGAAAAGAGTTTAATTAATAAATTTCTGTCCATTACTTTAATTACTGTTTAACCCTATATATGGTAGATATATGTAATTAATAAAGACTTAACAATAAAGAAAAGTTTAAAAAAACCATAAATACAAATACCAAAAAAGGAGTGTATTTTTAAAAAGCTAAAACCTGAGATAAAATAAAAGTAATGAAATGGTGACTTCTTTTTTATTTATAGAGAAACAAGATACCCCATATAGAAAAATATAATAAAAAATAAACACTTTAAAGCAGCAATAAATAATAAGTGATATATCTCCCTGATGCAAAATATGTATGCATTTCTTTGAGATTCAGAACAAGAAACTTCAAAAGAGTATTAAATGTTTCAATGGCATTTTAAACTATTATTAAAAAATGATTTATTTTAATTTCTTATCAAACTGTAGATTTATAATTTTCAAAAAGAAGTGATTAACTAATATTTTTAATATTTAATTCTAGAAATTTATTTATTGTGCAGAAAATCTTTACTTTGATTTTGTTTAAGATTATTAAAAAAAATCTATATTATGCAGATTTAAAACACATATTTTGTTTGACAAAAACTTGTTTTGATAAATGATAGAAATATAATAATCAGTCTGATACTGCACTATTTGCAGAAGTATCAGGAAGACTTTTCATTGGAATTTCCTAAAAGTAGAATTTCCAAAAACTAAAACAATACACTTAAATTAAAAATGCATAAATATAATGGAATTAGTAAAGATGCTTTGAACCCTTAAATTTCAACAGGAGTCAAAATTATCCTAAATTTTAACAACATTTCTATTTTCTCAAAAAAAAAAAAAAAGTTTGTTACTACATACCTATTTTAACCTATGATACAAAAACCAATTTCTTGACAATAAGTGAAAAGCAAAGGCGCTCAAATTTTTAAATTCAAACTCCAATCAAATCTTTTTAGCTGCACAAAAGTATTCTTCATTTTTTTGTCATATAAATCTAATACTAGCATTATTACTGCAATATACTGTATACTGGAGGGAGAAAAACAATTTTTCAAATCAATGAGCTATTTATTACAAAAAAAGAAAAAAAAACCTAGCCTAGCAAAATATTGTAGAAATTGTGCAGCCGAGACAAGAAATCTTAAATATTTTCCATGTTGATGTAACCTTTCCCATGTATGGGATGTGTCCTGAAAAGTTTCTTTTTGAATACGTGACTTGGCATTTATTGCTGTAGTAGAAAAATCATGAACAAACAGCCATCCATAATGTTATAAATTGAAAACATTTTAGTTTAAGTAATAACTACTTATTTTTGCAAATCTGTACTAGTTAGGACCATTCTAGAAACCTGATGAATTTTATCCCTCCACACAAGGGTGCCATGATTTTCACTTGCTGTCAGGTTCTTTTTGTACACATCATAATTACATGCCCATATAATACTAATTTTTAAACTGCTCAAATCTCAATATCAACACTAAATGCAATAATTAGTAACAAATACAGAAATTAGCACACATGTTAAAATAGGAAATAATTTTAAAAACCATAAGCACAGGGCTATCTTGAAATTAATGACAATTTATAAAATTTATGATATAAACACCATTTTTATTCATAACTTTCAGAAAGGCCCATAAAGTATTAGATTATCTGAAACCTCAAAGAAAAATGTATTTTCTACTAGCAGAAAATATTCCTGCGAATACATGAAAAACAAATCCGGTAATTTTTTTTGCCATGCATATATCTGTTTCCCCCCCCCATGCTCTAAAATTATTACAATATTACTGATAATCCTTTTAATTGTATACTAGCATTCTTACTTATTTAACGTAATGTCATTATTTGAATCAAAATAGACTTCAAAGTTTTATGGGAAAAAATAAAACTTCAGCACTTTCTTGCTCCTTAACTAAATTGTTTCATTTTTATTATTTCTTTAAAATTGTAAGAAAAATTATCATTTACTCACATTTTTATTTACAAATAAAAAGTAAATACTTTGCATATATTTGGCTGAAATATCTACTTGAAGATTATTCAAAACAAATGCATACTAAATACACTTTTTACTGTTAGTCTTTTCAAGATGAGTAATTAATTCCACACGCTTTGTTATTACGTTAAGTAACATGATCTGAGTTTATGAAAAATGCTCTGAAAACATGTTTCATTAATTCCTTTGAAACATTTTATTGCCTTTATAAGAGCTGTATCTTTTTGAATGCATTTTATTATGTCCACAACTTAGAGACAAAATTTTATCTTCGAAAAAGAAATTTCTCATCCCCCCCAAAAAAATTAATTTTTGTAAAAGTAATTAGCAAGATTGTATCCACTGTTACATCCAAAATACTGCAGGAACATAACATATTATTAACATTTTACCTTGCCACATATTGATATTGGTGTAATTACTTAAACAAATGTCTGATACGCTTACAAAAAATCAGAAACAAAATTTTTCTGAATCAGAGCTGCTTACTTTAACCCTGGTGTCCTTTACAGAACATGACACAGACTTAAGTGATATTTCAAATGCATTTAAAATTGATAACTAAATTTTCTAAAATTTAAAGTGATTTGTATATATAAACTAAATGATTGCAAGGATTTTTACTTTTTATGATCAGATCTAAACGGCATACAATTTATACTTCATATTTGTTTATATGACTCAACATTATTATCTGAACTTAACTATATAAATGCAAATAAAAGTAAAAATGTTCAATAATATTTAACGTAGATATAAGCACAGAATTATTTACAATTTATGAGCATCAGCATAATTCCAAAAATAATCTGAGAACTGCTGCTCACTTTTGAAAATATACTTTGAACTATATAACAGCATTACATACTATACAATGGCTGTACACTGATATAGAACATTCATAGACATATAACACACGACATATTTTACTTCAGGGTACATCATCTTCCAATTTGGACTCCTTAAGAGTAGCATCATCCAGGAATGAATGCTGATAGGATGGTGACTCGACATTTATTATTAGGTCTGAAGTTTCAGATGAAGTATCTAAAACCAGAAGAAAAGAAAAGGTTAAATCCTATCAACATCCACTCCAAACACCAGAATTAACAATAAATAACACTTATTTTTTTAATTAATTTAAAACAATTCTTATTATTAAATTAAGCATAATCTAATATTACTTATATTTATCTAAATTAATTTTCCCCTTATTTCTGGAAAAAAATTTAGAATTATAACAATATATAGAATATCAATATATTAACTGTGATTTACATAAAGGCATACAATATTTCACAATATATGCAAATGGATTTCTATGAGAGAGGGAAAAAAAAACCACACACACATAATAAAGTATTCATAGCTGTTTATTTCCACAAACCTTACATTAAATATTTATTACATCGTAAAAAAATTAATTAAAAAATTCTGTATTAGGTTTGTATTTTGAACAAACACAGCATTTAAAATTTGTACATTTTAAATGTGACAGGACAACTAACAATACCATGAACAATTTTTATATTATAAAAATTTAAAAAGACTGTATGAAAGCATATTGTATGAAAATCAGGATTATACAATTATTCATCATCATGGAATGTGTGGGAACAAAAAATGTAGACAAATTTAGCACACTGTCTACAGGAAACAATACAAACAGGATTAGTTATGATACCCCTATTACCTGTTTAAGGCATGTACGCAGGTTCACACATACTGTTCGAATTTCATTTAAAGCATAAACTTAATCTTGAAAATAATAGTTCTTTTTTTAATATGAGTAATATTTGACTCTGTGAAATTCATTTTAGTAATAATAATTACTTATTACAGACTTATTTCTGTTTCAAAACTGATTTAATAATTATTATTAATTATTTTTTACTAAATCCATATATCACCAACAAAAACAATAATAACAAATACTACAAAACTGGAATATTAAAAAACTTTCAATGAATAAGTTAAAGGCAATAAAAAACTCAATATTGCTGCAAAATACTACCAAATCTTTGTAACAAGAAACAGAAAAAATATTAAGTTTAACAATCACAGCTATACAGTAATGAATAAAAAAATTAATACATGTATCAGTCACAGCATAGAAATATAATAAATTATTACAGAAAATTCATTTACAATCAAGTTTCTTACCATAACTTAATATTAGTAACATCAGGAAGACAAAAACTGGACTGCCACACAAAGATGTTGCATTTTAAACTTAAATATTGGTAAACAACTAAATTTTTAGATATTTGAGTCCTTATAAATTATAACAATAGGAATTTGTAAGTCATCTATCAATTTTAACTGCATACAATATAAAAAGATTTTTTTTAATATGTGAATTGTTCATATATAAAAACCAACACCACATTCTAAGAGAAATGAAATTAATATGGTTTTCTAAAAATCTATAAATTACATTGTGCAAACATGACTGAGATGCTTTCAAAAACTCATAATCCAACCAAAATTTTTGAAATTATACAAATATAACAAAATCACATGCACAAATTTTTAAAGTTTCCATCTAAAGACAAAATTACCTAATTTTGAAATGCTGAGACTAAATCTTGAAACTAGTACCAAATTCCCTTTAATGCACATACACAAACTATGCTTTACAAAAAGTGCAGACTTTCATAAATTATACTTTAATGCACATACACAAACTATGCTTTACAAAAAGTGCAGACTTTCATAAATTATAAATAATCAAATAATATTCAAACAGCATTTTTTATCAATGGGATAAAATTAATACTCATAATTTTTAATTTAATTTACAAAATGCCTTCAGCATTACTTTACATTAATGGAAAAAGATCAATAAATTATCATTTAATATTACCAGAGTACATCATTAGGTATACACATTATAAAAAGGATAAAATTAATACTCATAATTTTTAATTTACAAAATGTTTTCAGCACTACTTTACATTAATGGAATAAATTACCATTTAATATTATGAAAGTAGGTCATTATGTATATACATTATAAAACATAAGTTTGATACTAGTTTTCTTATAAAAATATTTCTAAATACAATAAAGTAGTTATAGCTAAAATTTAATATGTAACTACATACTAGCTTAATAATTATAATACACATAAATACATTCATAAAATATAATAACTTGGTATAAAATATTATGAGTAATACTACAGTAAAATGTACCTTTAGAAAGAACCTTTGCTAAATGAGATATATTACAATTATAAAGCAGGAAATGTAAAATATCAATACTGTTGAGTTACCTACCTCATAAAAGTTATAAACAAAAAGTAACAAAATAATGGCAAAACAATTTCTGTAAAACTGTTTCTTAATTTAAGATTAAGGTAATTTAAATTTTAATAATAAGGTAATTTAAATTTAAATAAGGTAATTTAATAAATTTTAAAGTAAAGTAAAATTTATTTATATATAATTTTTAAGAAATGACCTTTTACAGATATGGAAATTCACTATTTATTACACAAACTTTTGTCTTCCGCATATATGTCTGCGCACAAGTTAAAAATTAAGTAAATCAAAATTCTAACTTTAATTTCCAACAGTTCCTTAACTTTCTATTTTAATTCAGTTATTTCCACTTTGTTTTAAAAACAGTAAGTGCTTATAATAAATTGCTCTAAACTGTATAGTTTCGAAATTAATCCAAGTCATGTGATTCTTGTGTAATGCTAATGATGCAGATACTTACAATGCATCTGCCAATAATGATTTCAAATTTGGAAACTTAAAATTTAATATTAACTGATGAAAATAAAGCTAAACTGGAACTAAATCATTTTGAATCAGCTGTTCACACATCACATTCCTGTTCCTGCTTGTAGTCCCTCTAACATGTCGCTGCTTACCTCTCTTTCATCACTGTATTGTCACAAAGACATAAAATGGCACAAACGTAATCAAGAATGAGGATTGCAGACTGCACCTTAACACTATATAATTAAAGTTAAGATGCTGCTTTATATTTCATTCCATCATTTCATAAATCTTTACATACACACACACATAAAGGAACATTTAATATAAAAAAAATGTAACTGAGAGACTAGGCAACCTGGTTTGGCACTCAGTGTAAAATTTCTGAAGAAATAAACTAAGAATTAGCTCTTAACCTTTAATCCTCAAAAAGGATGGGAGAGGAATATACATAGATAAATTAAAAAGAACTGATTACATTAATAAGTTGGAAAGTGATCTTCTTGAAGAATCAACCCTCAAATGGCAGAAAAAAAATCACAATGGAAATTCCAGCCAAATATGCTCCTCTTCCCAAAAAAATGACTAAAATTTTAATAAAGAACAGATACAATTAAAACGGGAAACTAAGTATTCAAAAACTAAACATTTTTAACTTACAGAAAATTTACAGATGAATGAATTTCATCTTTTAGATATTACTAATGAAAATATAATTCATTCTCTAGACACCTATTAATATTATTAAATCTGAGTCTAGGTCTGTATATGTTAAGTCATCCAGAAAGTTCTGTCATTTTTTATGATAAATACAAATGAAGCAGGGGGAAAAAAACATTAAAAAAAATTCATGGAATCACATAAACACCGTTTTGTTATGTCATTTTCCTATGTGCTTGAGCTGGAAAATTCCTTTTTTAAAACAGTAATTAGATTGATACATAAAAAAATTCTGACGTGCTGTTTGACAGTATCCAAAGAAATGAACTTTAAGTTATTGAAAGAATTCTGAAGTGAACCACAGAGATTAAAATCCAAGGAGAGGGGCAAGGGCTATAGTGAACATGGGATGTGACACAAAACATCTCAGCCATATTTAATAAGTCTACGTCTGACATTCATTAAAATATGGGGTCAAGCATTGTTATGATGGAAGATACCTCAACAGCTGAGCATGTCTGGGCACTTGCTTCCATTTCTGCTTTATAAAACTGCCATTCGGGAACAGAATTTTCCCAAATTTATTGCATTTGTTTGTGTATTTTACCGAGTCTGACTTGGGGACAATTCATATTATACACTTCCTTTGTAGTCTGACCATAAAAAAGCCCCCGTTGATGTTACTAAAGAAGGTTCTTTTGGCTTACTTCATTAATTTTTTTGTAACATTATTGCATAATATCCACTTCTCATCTCCAGCAATAATCCATTTAAAAAAAGAAGCTTTATTTATTCTTTCTCCCCCAGCAAATAATTACATAACAGAACTCGAGCCAGCTTATTCTGCTCTTTTAAAATATAGGGTACCCATACATCAAAGCAGCTCATAAACCAAATCTTCTTCAAATGGTCAAGTACTATATTTTTTTAAATATTTAGTCTATATGAAATTTCTTGAACCATATAGGCTGGATTTTCAATGACACTTCTTTCAATAGGTCCTTGTTTACATAAGACGGTCATCCAGAGTGGGTATACTCTTCATGGCATAAACTTCCAAGCTTACACTTCTCAAACACCTTTGAACTATGTCATTAGAAACAGCAATTTGTTGATACAAAGCACAGATTTTACAAGCTGTCCGACTACATTTTTTTTTTTTTTTTTTAAAACATTCTTAGCAATGCATTGAAATGAAAATTAAGCAACAATACATGATAGAATTACACAATGAGAGAAAAAAAAAGATCGCATTTAACTATTTCCTTCAATTAAGATCACTCCTTATCAGCGGTAACAAAGTAGTTCGAAGAAAACATACTTCAATTTGAAAAATGACAGAACTTTACAGATTAAAAGAATTTTATTAAGAGAGAATTAAGTTTTTTTTTTCCTACAGCATTCACAAAAGGAATGATAAGGTCATGAAATATTCAAAATTAACAAAAGCATTTACAAAACAAAATAAACATTCTTTTTTTTTTTCGGGGGAGAGGAGACAAATAAGTACTTAAAACTTTTTTTTTAGAGCTCTGATAATTTTCATGCGCATATACAATTTTATTTCAAGAAGGCTCATCAAATTTAGAAACGTTTTATCTGAAATACATAATTGTTATTCATATTCACAACATGTGCTCGATATCCCACAGAAATCATTTATTTCTGAGAGGCAAGCAGTCAGTTGGATAAAAATATAGCCTTGTCATAAACTGAAATGGATTATAGATAAGATATATATCAGAGGAGTGCCATTAAAAGGCTGAAGAATTACATTCTTTGCAAGTCTGCACTTCAAAAACAGACAAGGTCATTCACTTGTTATAAACTTATATGATGATCTCGCTCTGGCCAAGAGAATAACATCCGCATCTAAGTTTGTTGACCTGTTTCATATTAAAGAGAAGAAGGATATCTGCTTCAACTGTAAGAGGGAAGTTTCAAGTTCATTTTACCAAAAGACATTTAATTCCTGAACTCATTTACAAAAGCCAGTGTGATTATATTCAGCAAGTAAGCATGTCACATGAAGCAGCTAGAAAGAAATAACGTTATGTTGAAAGGTGAAGCCAGGTATTCTGTATACTGTGACTTAAACATGACATGATTTAGAGAATGAAAAAGAATTTTAAGCATTCAATATAATATTCTTGAAGAGGACTGCAGATACAGCAGTATTCTGATTTGTGCAAGAATCATTCTAGACACTCACATTTGACTTTACTTCACTGTATTTGCATGCAGATCTTTGAATGCTCTGAGATATCAGATATATGAGATTATCTCTGCAGCTGTAGATAATATATATTTGTTTTAAAAGATAATAATGACAGACAATATAAAAGAGTTTTAGTCTAATAGTATCTTGAAGATCACAATATTCAGCTGGTGAATTCAATCATCAGAACATTCTTATATCATACAGGAAGACTGTTCTGCTCTTCCTCTTAAGTTCACTGAATGAACTACAATTGAAATTTTAAGACATGCAAAGGCTTTAGTCTCAACTTAAAAACCTAATAAATTGATTAACAGCATGAACAGAATGTGTGATGTCTGAATTCTTGCCAAGAATAGAAATATTTCTCACTATTTAAAAAAAAAAAATACTATTACACCTATAAACAGTATTTGCCATTTTTTCCTTACTCATGATTTTTTAAAACACTTTTTAATTCTTTTAAAGAAATGTAAAGCATATAAGAGATGCAGAATACAATAAACAACTCATTAGCTACACCTATTACAGATTTTATATTTATACTTTGTGTATTGTAAAAATTACTATTCAAAATCTACTAGTTCTTTAACTTTTTGAAAGCAGTGTACACATAAGAAATGAGATCTGGAAACATATTTTTACCTAAACCAATTTTTCTAAGTTGTTTCATTTACTTATTTTCATAATTGAAAAACATTTACAAACTTTGTAGTGGAAGAAACAGTTTTTTAATACAATAGGCTTTTATGGTTTAAAATAAAATTGCTTTCATGATTTTCTATAGTAAAATTTATTTACATTATAGTGAGAATAACCACAAAAACCTTAATTATTACAATAATCAATAGTATTTTAGTTACTGGAGAAGTTAAAGTGACAAGAATTAGAGTAATATTCACAAATCTAATAAATCTTAAGTAGTCATCTTATTCCACTCAAAAACAACTTTAACTGAAACTTTTAATATTCAATACAGTCAGCATCTGATTAACTGGGACAGACTAACCCATTCTGTCTAAAATAAAGAATGTGTAATTATGGGAAAATTATTATCAAAGTAATTACAATAAACCAAAATTTCAACAGGAAGTGCAAAAAGGAGAATATGCATAAGATAACTGCATATGCCACAATATTAAGGAACTATTTTCCATACCAAACACTACATAATTTAATTATATATAAATCAGGAATACGTAAATATTGTTAAATCATCCATTAGAAAAAACTGCTAATTTTTTTGGGGGGGGGGAGGAAATTTGAAGTGTACAGTTAATCTGTTTTTCATCAACTCCCAATGAACTATAAAAATGTATAAACAAACACATTTTATTTTCCTGTTTTTGAACTGCATTATTCTTATTTTGAATGCTAATTTAGCTTACATAACCAAACAAACTTATTCTCCAAATTAAACTACTTTGTTATTATTATTTTCATTTAATTATAACACAGGATATTCACATTTTTTTTTTAACTGGATTAATTGCTAACACTGTTCTCAGCATTATCCCAGTTAACCAGGAGTCAACTGTAACTTTATTTTGAAACAGACAAGCATTTTTATTTAGAAATATTATGTCAATAAAAATGGATATACAACAAAAGTTCATGATTTTTAATTCAAATCTTTTATTTTGGCCTTTGAACAAAGGTATATTAATAACAACGATGGTATTTTCAAAGTTAACACAAAAGAACAATAATAAATATTTCTATAATTCTAATATACTAATTTAAGAAAATTAGTATTACAGAAAAATCATATAAAATAACTGAGTAGAAATTATATAACAATTAAAATTTCTTTACAGCTTCAAGATATACACAGTGTACAACATTTAGATTTTAAAAGATCAATAAGAAGATAAGTCCTCTGTTCTGGGACACTGCTTTGAGAACAACACTCAACATCCTATGCTGCATTTGAGACATAATTGTATACATACAAATTTTTTTCACATTAAATGTGGAATCAAGTGCAAACTAAAAAGGTCTCACTGAAATCAAACTTTTAATTTCTCTGATTTTCCATTACCAAATATGATGAACTTATGCATTTACTATAATACAAGGAAATAATTAAGATTATTATAAAAAATGAATTTATCCTAATTATTACAGCAATGCAAATGGAAAAAACATTATATTTTGAAACAGAGAGTTAAACAGATTATTAACAAGTGAAAATGATAATTCATAAGTAGGTAAAATTTCTACATGAAACACAAAGTCTAGCACAATTCCTTTACTTTTTTCTTAAGAGGGTCAATATTTGTTACTATTTAAAAGATGAATTTTTGTTATTTAATATGACTGATTTTTATACTTCCTTGACTTTCAGATAAAAGCTCTGATTCTCTCCAAAACTTTGAAAAATGTTTATATTTCTCAGATCCCTTTTTTCTTTCACTGAGCTTCCAGTGTTTTCCAGATGAATAGGAACCCTAATATCATTAATTCTAGCATTTCTATTGGTCAATGATATCCAAATATGACAGTATTTAATTAAACAAAGAAAATATCACAAAGCATATTACAATTAATTCTCCGGCTGATTCCATAACTGTAAAATGAAAACTATAGCAATGTGTCAAATGTATTTTATATAAAATTTTCAATTACCCAAACAGCACTTTTTTTATATGTTTTCAAGAGACACATTATAAACAAATCATATTTAGTTTATTCATTGTTAGTGCAAAGAGAACATCAGCTAAATTTTGCCAAGCATTGGATATGAAAGATAAAACTTTAAGCACTGGAATAACTATTGTATTTACAGTAGCTCAAACAATTGAGAATACACCTTACTTGATAAATCTAATTTTCAGTATAAATAACATATTACCAAGAAGCAGAAACATGTTTTTATTTTTACACATAACAACTGATTTAATTTAAAGTAAAAATAAAAAACAATCAAGGAAAAAATCCCAAAATGAAAATTTTCAGAAACATTTTAAATAAACATATGCAGATTTTTGCCTCCAAAAAAATTGAGTATATTGTATTGAAAAATATGTTTAACTACCAGTATATTTTTCCTACATGGCTTCTGTCTTAATCTAATGTTGCATTATCTTATCTTAAACCTTTTCACTTTTGTAATGAAGTTTGTTATATTAACTTAAAGCCAAAATATTAAATAGAAAATGGCTTCTCAAAAAAAAAATCAGTATTGACATAAGGAAATTCATATATAAAGATATAAAAAAAATTATATAGATTATATAAAGGAAAATCTTATCGTGAAATTGCTAAAATATTTGAAGTCACACATGTGTCCTGAAATTCATTAGAAAATTTTTAAATGATGGATTGATTGAAAATAAAAGTGGGAGAGAAAGGAAAGATATTCTGAGTGACGTCGTCAAAAGAAAGATTTTGAAAGATATCAAGATTGATCCTACAGTAAGTGCAGTCGAACTTGCTGCAGAAACTTCTCAAATCACTGGCAGAAGTGTAAGTGCTGAAATTGTGCAAAATGTAATTAATTATATAAGCTGGATATAAAAGTAGAGTTGCTAGAAAGAAACCATTCATCAGCATGGAAAATCAGAAAAAGAATTTGGAGTTTGCAACACTCATCAACTGAAGACGAATAACTTTTGGAAAAATATTCACCAATGAAAGTAAATTCAATATTTTTGGCAGTGATGACCATCACATTGTATGGAGAAAGCCCAACACCACTTTGGATCCAAAACATTCATGTCCTACAGTTAAACATGGTGGTGGCTATGTCATGGTTTGAGGTTCTATGGCTTCAATTGGGGTAGGAATTTTAGTTTTCATAGATGGCATTATGAATCATAGGGTTTACTTGGATATACTCCATAGTAATCTAAAACAGAGTGCTAAAGAGTTAGGTTTCGATGAAAATTTCATATTCCAGCACAACAATGACCCCAAACACACAGCATACAACATCCATCAAAATGTGGTGTCTTTTCCATTGTAAACAGCAGTTATAAACACCACTACAGTCCCCAGACATCAATGTTATAGAAAGCCAGTGGGCCACACTCGAAATAGCAGTCCCAAGACACAAAATTAAAAACAAGGTACATTTAAAACAAGTGTTGAGAGAAAAGTGGGACAAAACAGCTTCAGATACAACAAAAAAGTTGGTCGAATCAGTATAATGATGTTTGGAACAGATCATAAAAACCAAAGGACATGCAACAGAATATTCACACTTTGTTTGTATGTAAGATATCACAAAAATTTCGTTGGTGTATTCTTAATTTTTTGAGGCAAAATTCTCCATATGTTTATGTAAAATGTTTCTGAATTTTTTCAATTTAGAATTTTTTGGTTGATTGTTCTTTATTTTTGCTTTAAATTAAACCATTTGTTATGTATAAAAATAAAAACGTGTTTCCTCTTCTTGGTAATGTATTATTCATATTGAAAGTTACATGTTTGATGGAATTCCTGCCAATTTTCATAGTTGACAAAATAAAACGTAAGTACCCAAATATCTTTGGAAAGTGTGCATTAATGTAATTAAGGGAAAACTAAAGTCCATTAACCACAATTTCCAATACCCATTTCACTACCTCAGCACCAAATTAAGTTCCTGGTAGTGTGTAAAAAGCTATTATAAAACCAACTAAAAAAATTAATGAAAAAAATAAATGCAAAAATTTTAAAGGAAAGGTTTATATATATATATATAAATAAAGGAAAGAAAAAGAATGAAAGAAAAATCGTCCAATTATATTGCTCTCAATTTCTCAAAAAATTACCAAATTTTAAGTACCAAACAATCTATTCATTTTAAGATGAAATTTGTTTGAAACAATATACATTTATAAGCAAGAACCATTAACAAAAGGTACAGGAATATTTTATCATAATACAATAAATTTAAAAAATATGTAGACACACAGTTTAAGCATTAATATTAATACATAAAAACGAAATTTAAATATTTTCATATTAAATAACTTTATTTGATAATGTCAATTATGTACAATTACAAAAATGTTTAGCAAATAAAAATGAGAGCAGTATCTTTTAACATGTTGTACTTTAAAAATATCACATAATTGGGGGGGAACCCTTATATTCCCAAATTAGTTATTTATGCATTAAGCAATTTTGCACTTAAAAAACATTTTTATGTAAATGCTATATACATAGCATTACCATACATTACCCTTTTTTTTCATGTTTTTTAACAATAAATCCATTTCAAATTAAAACCATGTGATTATCATTACTAACTGATCTAAAACAACTGTAAAACCTTTTTGGAAATATCAGTACCTTAATATCTTTTTTAACATGTTAACTTTGAATCTATTTTTGTAAAAAGTTACCAAAAATTAAAAATCATAATGAAACACTACTCAGGCTTTACTTAAAAGACTCAGACTATACTTATAATCAATGATAATTGACTTCTGAAAAAGGGAAACATTTATCTCAGAAAATGTAATAACTTGTGAGATTCAAAATGCAAACTTACAATGCCACGAAATATGCAGAATATCTGTAACTATAAAAACAAAACAACAAAAGAAATTTCTAGCTTAAGCAATGAAATTAAAAAACCAAGTACTATAAAATTTCAGGTTTAACGAAAAAATTGATTTACTAAAAAAAAAGAACCTGATAAGGACGATTATTAAGTATTTCTTACAGTAACTTGAAAATACTAAATCAAATATTTAATACTGTTTTTACTATGATACATGCTTTTTATAAATTACATTATTTTCTTTTACAACAGTAAAAGAAATCAATAGTTCATTTGTTACAATAAATAAGCTCTCTTGCACTTCTTTGATGAAAAGAGGAAGTCATGGTGGTTGTGTCTTATTTCTTGTTACCAGTTCCTTTTACCAGTCATAAATCTTTTTATTAAATTTCAGGTAAAAAGCTTACATGCATTTAGAAGATTTCAAAGCACAATATAAATATCGAAATTTTCATTTTGCAAGTAAAGTGCATGTAGATAATATTACAAACTTAAAAGCAAGTTTTTCAACATATAATAGGGAGCTTATAAAATTTTGTACCTTCATAGCAGTGGTTCACAATCATAATTTTAGCAATTCTTTCATTGTATTGGAGATAATTTGGTGAAAAATCCTGTTATGTCAGTTATATTCCTTAACACAAATTATTTAATATTTTTAATACACAAATACAGACACTGAATTTATTTACTTTTTTACTTATTTATACTATAAATGCAACTAAGCATAACTAATAATTTTAAGCAAAAATTTTTATATTTAAAAAATATATGTGACGTCACTTAAATGTAAATTGCAAAATATTGTGAAAAATATATGGCCTAGGATTAACATTAACAATTTCACAGAAAATTTAGAGTCAATGCTTTACACTAAAATTTTCAGAATAAATATCAGATGTGAAGCAGTAATGGAAATAACCAATAGTAATACATATTATATAACAATGCTTATTTGGTGCACATAAGTAAGCCAAGCATTAATGCCTAGATAGATTACAAGCATGTTTTTCAGTTAAAGTAACTTTGCATTGATTGGCTCAGGTGTTTCGCCATTAAGAACACAGCATTACAACAACTAATTTATCGACCTAAATAAACAACATATTACATAGTTTAACCTAGTATTGCATTTATAAATTAATAAAATTCTGATAACGTTTAAAACACTGTTATATGAGATCTAGATTTCTATTTAGACGGATGTTATTTTGATATACATGAGATCTAAATTTCCATTTAGGTGGATATATTTTGATATATTTCATTGTACAGATTTTCTTATCTAGCAAAGTGTCTGTTGTCCCAGAACACTGTTAAAAATTTTGAAAATCTAGCAAAGTGTCTGTTGTCCTGGAACACTATTAAAAACTTAGAAAAATACTGCTCAGCAATGACACTGTTTATGAATAAAAACGCTAACAGAGAATGAATGACAATTTTACAAAAATGATCTTTTTTTATATTTCAAAAACTGGCAAAGATTTACTGTTAGATTCTTTTAGACTTGTTTTACATCATTGAAATTTTCACTGTAGATAGTTCTCCTTTTAAAATACAGAAAGGCAGTAATAAAATTATTTAAATGTAAAAAATAATCTGATAATCATAACTGAAATTAGTAAATATAAGGAAAAAATTAAAATTCTTGAGATTTATTTGATATTTATAGAAATGCTTTATATTAACAAAATCTCAGTAAAATTCATAAAAACTGGCATAGCAGTATATATATGCTCATATAACAATGCTTAAATCATTCAAAAAAATCAATAGCAAGAAATAAATACAATATTTGAGCAGGGCTGAGGAGTCAAAACAGGAGTTAGGCAAATTTTGGTACAAGGAGTCAGAGCTGGAGTCGCTAAATACACATTGAATCCAACTCCAGTTTTTGTTGGAAAGTTTGAATTTGAAATGAAATTAAAATGAATTGACAAAAAAAATTAATGACAAACTGAGTTATTATTTTTATTTATGGACAATATATATTGATAAATAGTCATTTTCTATTTTATTGACATATTAATGAATAAATATAAGGGAGGAGGATGGATGTGATGTTTACCTTCATTGATTAAACTGATTCATTTAGTTACAAATTTCATTGGTAAATTTAGGTAAGCAGCAATAGCAGCAAGAACTCCCAAAATTAATGCCATTTTTAGGAAGCGAGCAGGAAAAGGAGCAATTATTGATCAAGCGATGAGATGGGGAAGTACATATTTGATGATATAGAGGTCATTAGAATGAAGACCGTTTTTAGAACTCTAATGTTTCATTAACAGAAAGACTGTGAAATGATCTTGCAGAATTAAAAACTCTTCTTTCTACATCGTATATAGCCACAAAAAAGCTACAATCTGAAGAATTAATAGGAGGCGAGAATGGAAGAATGTGATGTTTATTCTTTCTCAAAAGAAGGGCTTATTGCAGAAGGAATCATTTCTTTAAGGAAGCCAAGATAAACAAATTTGCTAGACAATGAGACCTTGCTACGCTCAATATATGTAGACCCAAAACACCGAATTTTGTTAGATGACAATTTAAAAAGGCAAAGAAAACCATCTATGAAATTTCATTAAGAATGAAATTATTCTCAGAACAACCGGAGTATTCAAATCAGGACAGTCAAACTGTAGACATTGCAACCGAGTCTCTATCATCCTCTTCCAGTGATGAATCGGATTTTGAAAAATATTCAGATAATATTCAAAAGGCTAAGGCTAGATATAAAAATGAAAAAATACAAATAAGATTTCTACACAGCTTTTGAAGAATACAGAAATATGATTACTCCTGCAAGACATCTACCTCTTTTAGAACTTATAAAAATCTATCCTGAAAAGTTAAAAGAAGTAGCCCTAACAGTAACAGCTCTTCCTCCTAAATAAGTTAGCATGGAAAGACTCTTCTCAGCTATGAAGTTTATCAAAGAGAATCTATGGTCAGTTTAATGCTAGTTTTTCCATTTCATACTAATGCTCATTAGTATAAATGATTTGCTATGCCATCATTTTTCCCCCCTGTAGCATCTATTACTTCTTTTATATTAAAAAAAAATAAGCTTCAACTCATGTGTATATGTTTACATATCTATGAGGGAGGTAAAGTCATTAAGTTGAAAATTCCAGGAGTTGGAGTCTGTCAATTTCCCTATCGACTCCACATCCCTGTATTTGAGCCTATCTTTCTGCCAATTAATTTGTCATAAATCTTTTTATTAACTTTTAAGTTAAAAGCTTGTTTAATCACTAAAATCTCCTATTAAAAAATAATAAATTTAATCTACTGACACAAATGAAGGACACATAAAGTATATGTAACCCTTATTAAGCTTTTCAGAATCACTGCTTTAAAGGTACCATTACATATTTTAAGAATGACTTGAAAATGATATTATTTAGCATATATAAATAATAATAATACTTAAATCATTTGATTATTGCATCAAATATTTTATTAGTACAACAATCCTTCAAATACATCCAGCACCATGAGATAAAATAACAAAACCTCCATGCTCCCAAGTAAATAAACATACATTTAAAAAAATCACAGTTTCACATACACATTAGGTCAATATATTCCAACAATAACAATATCAAAATACATATGGAATGATTAATATAATTTGTGCATCACGCCATACCTTATCAAATTAATCATATACACTTTAACCATAAGCTTACTTGACACAAGTTCAAGCACATTTTGGCATCAAATATATATTCTCTAAAATTTTATTCTACCCTCTTTTATGAAAAGCTGAATGAAACCACACCATACCATTGGAAACATTCTGCAACAAAGGTGCTGTCACTAGATGGTTTCTAGAATCATCTTCACTTTTTGATGTTACCTGAGGAACTATTGTGAACAGATGAATATGCAAGTGAGAACATATCTGTCTGCAAACTATTGTACAATAATGAAGAAGATTTGCTGTAGAATAAACCTAAAAAAATATTTTCACTATATTAATACATAACATATGTACAATTTTAGAGAACAGAACATTAATTACTCTGAAACGATTAATTACTGAAATAAACCCAGGATCAGTTTTCAAGATCACTACAAAAGCTTACACAGTCACAAGTTTTGGAAGAAAAAAGAGCATAAAATAATCATTTTTTTAAAACAGATAAGCTCAATGTCATACTGCAAGGCTCATCAGAAATGGAAAACATAAAATTCTGCAGGTAAACTTTCATTATTCATGATCACCAATACAGAACCTTGAAAAATTTATTTACTTACTTAGTTATTTCTTTAATGTAGCTATACTTACAAATATCACAGAATTCTATAATTGTTTCTATATTATGTGTGTTTAAAATTACATTAAGTATCCTCATCATGTTCCATGTCAGAATTGAAAAAAAAAAACACTCACAACGAAAAATTTACACTCACGTTTGTGAAAATTGCAACACCAAGAAGGAATCGTCATAATTGAATGCAATTTAATACACAGTTGAGTGGTAGTGGTACAAATAAATGATTAAATGTTCAAAGCAAACAAACAAGAACAAGAGATCAGAATCAGTATTTTGTGTGGCCACCACGCGCCGCAATAAGTG
>KK122283.1:75031-86671 GCA_000611955.2 Stegodyphus mimosarum
TAACCATACACGCCTCGCTACAGCCGTCTATTTATTCGGATCCATCAGCTG
This sequence comes from Stegodyphus mimosarum, assembly GCA_000611955.2. Taxonomy (NCBI): domain Eukaryota; kingdom Metazoa; phylum Arthropoda; class Arachnida; order Araneae; family Eresidae; genus Stegodyphus; species Stegodyphus mimosarum. The sequence continues at coordinate 75,083 of KK122283.1, forward strand.
TTCAGAGGGCGCTGCTCAGCATACGCATGTGCTACGGATTTGCAATTCTAATCATTTGCATATCATGCGCTACTTTGCATTTCCTGAAAATTTCAGCTCACTCGCGTAAGTCCTTCATGGTGTTGCAATTTTCACAAACGTGAGTGTAGATTTATAATAATTTACTAACTTAATCTAAAAACTAAAATTATTAATAAATTAATAATTTTATTTTTAGATGCATAAATTATTACTGGAAATTATTTTAAAAATGTATTACTTACGAAACAAAGCCACAAAACAATGTACTCATTGAAAAATGTATCAAAATACTGATTCAGAAAAAGCATTCCTGGACCCAAAAATACAGAATCTAGATAATCAACTTCACTTTTTGTCATGTGTGCAACCTAAGAAAAAAGAAAATACCAAATAATCCCACATTTCTTTCAAATAATACAGAAATAAAATCAAAATAATTCAGCAATTCTAAATTTATACAATTCTTAACATCTAATAATGCTAGATAAATTAAAACAATATATTAAGCCATGTTCAATCCATATTAACCATACAGCTTGTATCAATTCCATGTGAATTTATTAAGCTTTTACTCAAGGCCTAATTTCCAAAGCAGCAAATTTTAAGGGAAAGAAGGAATCTCTAATTATCCAAGTACTAGTATCCAATAGCAAATTGAAGCATTATCTTTTAAAAACTTCTACAAAAGTTTTAGAATATGTTTCAGAAATTAACTGTAATACATTTGAAAATGTTTGGAACAACATAATACGGAAATCCATAAAAAAATTATAATTCTTATTCTAAAACTAAAATTCTGAGCTGAAATTTCACCTTTTGAAACAGAAACAGTAATTAACTGAAAATAACTGCTGAAGCTGCAGTTTCAGTTTATAAAAACCGGCTTTAATTTTTTTGGATTACTTAAAAGACATAGTATGTAAAATAAAAACCAAGACTTGTAAAAACACAGCTAAAAGGGGTGGGAGGAGTACGAAATTAAAATTCTATTATTATTACCAGATTATTAAAATTCTCTTTATTACAAAAGAAACTGCAGAAAATAAATTTTCACACACTTCTTGTAATTTTAGAAATATTTATATTTAATTTTTTAACTTAAATATGATTTATTTGTTTGCACACTTGCGGTACATCTTGCTTGCTTGATTTCCTGGAAAAATCTTGAGTTGATATTTAACATTTGGATAAATTACAAGAATAACAATAAAATTTAAATTTTTCTATTAGTCTAGGAAATAAAGTAATATTATTTAAACTTCCAAGCCTATAGCAACATAAAACTAAATCACTAACTATTTCAGCTCTTTGTAATAAATTTACTAACTTGTAAAATCTGCTTTAGCTCAATATTTGGCATGAAATAAGTAACAGTTGAGCATTCCAAAGCAGTCTGGCTTTAAACATCTAATTTGAATTATATATGTGACAAAATCTTCAATACTTAGTATTTATGTGGCAATTTACAGTTACTAGATTACTTAGATTATATGAATTTCAGAATAAGAGCATTTAATTGTAACAATCACAATATAGCCTTCGGTTCACATGTGTATGTTGCTTGTATATAAAATACACTCATAATAAATAAAACAAAAATAAGAAGATTTTGCTTATAGTTCAACATAATGGACAATTAAAAAAAACTATGCATAAATGGGAGAAATTAATTAACAAAATTAGTAAGATTTAAGTCAAAATCGAGTTTGAAATTCACAACAAGAGAAAAAGATGCATCAAAGATTAGGTGTTCTAAATAAGATATATAAAACCATAAGAAAATCATTTAAAAATTTAATTACATGCCTATGAAACTTGAAAAATAGAGTGAAACTGAAGATTATTAGCATTTTAAGCCTTACACTAAAAACAGCCACTCAAGTTCATTAAAATCAGAGAGTAAAGAATTAGATGACCAGTCTAAAAGTAATAATGAAAATTTACTGAAGTTTCTTCTGCTTCCAAATATTTCAAGAGCTTTGTTAAATCTTTTTTTTTTTTTTTTCCCTGACTTCTTTTGTTATCATTATCATTCAGAATACTATTTGCAGTTTCTCAAAGAGAATTTCATTTGCAATTTGAACTGCAAAACTACAAGGTTTGGAAATAAATCTTGGATGAAGTATGGACATTTCTTAGCATAACATAATGTTCTTTCAAAATGCAGGTAATTAAAATCTATAAATTAGAATGTCTTCTCAAAAGTTTGGGCAGGTTGGAAGATGAGTTTGAAATTATGATATTATTAGGCTTCCACCCTTTAAGATTGTTCTCATTGAAAATTAAGATAAGCTAAATACACAAAATTCCTTTCTCAACTGTGCACAAATGATGGAGGAAAAAATTGAACAGCTCATGAATGCATTATCTTGAACTTCATAAGAAGGCTAATATAAATGAATGGATTCCCCCCCCAGGGTATAATGAATGATGAAAGTTGGACTGACAATTATGATCCAGAAACAAACCAGATATTGTCATAAAGGAAGAATCTGTAATCCTCAAGTCCAAAAAATCATGATAGGTCTGAAATTCAACAAACTGCATATTCCCCCCTTCCAAGTTAAAAAGATTATTAACAGCTTGTCCCCTCCCCCAAATGCAACAGTCAACACTGATTCTTTAACAGTGATGTTCTGTAAGCTTTAAAGAGAGAGGAAAATGTATTAAGAATGAACAAAACATTATCTCCTTCACAAATAGCTCACAATAACAGAACGAACAAAGTGTTTGCTCCATTACAGCTACATATAAGCATAAGATGTTGTTGTTTTGAAGGTGATGAGAGCCGAAACTGAATGATTTGATGTAAAATGTATTTTTATGAGGTCTGAGAACTTTACAATAGACACTCACCCACTAAACACTACTTGTAATAACTTGTTGAGAAACCATAGTGTTTCTTGAAATTATCAAAACATGGCAGCACTTGACTGCAATCTAAAATATACTTATTAAGCTTTATTGGGGCTTTAATCTTATAAGTAAAAACTCAATTAAAATAGGTATATTATTCTTCACCTTATTATATTATATATATTATTCTGTATATTATTAATTATGTATAGGTACACTGCACCAAAAAAAAGGGGGGACAGTTTTATATCTCCCATTCTACTAGGCTGATTGATGAAATTCAACTTGCATTTTTCATGTCTCGAAATCGTGACTTAGGATATGTATTAGATTTATATATAGCATTGTTTTACTATAGGTATTTTGACATAAAATCAGACTTTTCTTGAAATGGCATGCCAATATTTTTCCATATTTCGATTCTATGACTCAAGTTATGCCAATGTAAAAGTCGTGCGAGTAGTTTTTAAAAAATTAGCTCTTGAAACTTTAATCCTCAATTTAATAATTTATCTCCTCAATGTGAATTAAATTTGATATATATTTATTAATCTCTTTTTTTTCTTTATTAAACTTACTTGATTCCTTCTTCCAGAATTCAAAATTTAGGTTCATTCCAAATAAAATTCGCCTATTTTTTATGATTTATTTTTTAAATTTGCATTTTAAAATAATTTTTATAAATTTTTGAAAACAATTTTGAATTATAACCTATAAATTTTTTATCATCATCTTAAAGTAGATGTATTTCTAAACATACCTGCAAAAAATTAGACTTTTTTATTCAAAACTTCCAAAGATATATGTTAATTTCAATATTGGCGCATTTTAAAATTTGTCATATTTGTTATAAGCGATAATAACACCAAATGTGGTTTGCACACTTTGTTAAAATTATTTGAAATAATGAACCACTCATTTAAAATGAAAAAAAAGGAAAGGAAAATAGGTTGCTATAAATTAAGAAGTTTGCCTAGTGAATTATTCTTGGCGCAAACTGAAAAAAATGCATTAGGATAAATTTTTGAATTTATCAGTAAATTTCGTGCCAAATTTTACAAAATTTAATATTTAGGCATTATTTGAGTCGTAGACTCGAAATATGGAGAAAAATTGCTATGTAATTTCAGAAAAAGTCAGATTTTGTGTCAAAATACCTATATTAGAACAACTCTATATAAAAATCTAATACATATCTGAAGTCATGCTTTCAAGACATGAAAAATGCAATTTGAATTTTGTCCATCGGTACAGTATAATGGGAGATATAGAACTGTTCCCCCCTTTTTTTTTACAGTGCACATTAGTATGTTACATTTCTTGAATTCACATATTAATTATATTACTGATAGTAAAATGTTGCAAGTAGTACAATTGTTTTATATATTTTTGAAGATAATATTCATGTTTGGTTACCAAGAAACTAATTTGTATTGCTAAAAAAATGCCAACAAATGGCACAAGCAACTTAAGAGAAAATATTTTGATGTTGTTATGATTCTGAGAGAGAGATGCTGATGGTAAAAGGGAATGCCTGCTGCTGGATGGCAAAAATTTGGAAAAGGTAGATATTTTGTATAGTTTGTGCAACGATAATAAAATGTTTATGTCAAATTTATAGTGGTTTGGAGTCTTGTTTAGTCTGTTTCCCTGCAGGGAAGATAGCTTCAAAAGTATTCCAAATGCTATCCCAGGTGAGTCACAAGTTGTTTGTTAGTTTGGAATGCTTAATACCTAGAGTGGACAAAGGAAAGTGTATTTTTTAGCTTGTTTTATATTTGAACCCGCTGAGGTCTGGTAGACCACATGTCAAGTCTAAAATGTTAGGAATTACTTGAAGTTTAGTCAGAAGTGGCAAATATACATTAGTTTCTGTTTTATTATTTTATATTCTCACACAGTTTTAGCCTAACAAAAATGTTAGCTCTATAGCTGCATGTATGCACAAGATGTTGTTGTTTCAAAGGTGATGAGAACGAAAACTGAATGAACTGATATAAAATGTGTTTTTATGAGGTCTGAGAACTTTTCGATAGCCACTCATCCACTAAACAACACTTGCCCTCACTCATCATTATTCATTCCAGTGAATATATGCCAGCTCGTGGGACTAAGTAAAAATAAAATCCCAATATTAATGGAACAAACTTTTTAATATCTTGCATATCTTTAAATTAATAATAAATATAAATATAACAAACTTTGAAAAATTATCCAAAAGCATCCAAGATCTCATTTACTTACCAAATTACATTTAAAGCAAGTTTTACTATGTTACACAAAAACAAATTGAGAATTTGATAAAATCAAAAGAAAATTCAAATCATAACATTACAAAATCAACTAGAATATATTTTATCAAAAAAAGGAAGTTCTAAGTTTTAAAAAATAAACAATCATGGAAAGAATATCACCATGATTATACCATAAGGTAATTAACCCAGAATGTATAGAAAGTAAAATTTTCAAAAGCAATTTGATGAAATTAAAATTAAAAAAACGTTTTAACAGAAAATGCACTGTTTCATAAACAAAAGATTTTATGCATAATTTGTTAGGTCTGATGGACCATCAACTATGTTAAATTAAGCATTTTATTATACACACACACACAAAATACACATACTTACCACAAGTTTATTTGTTATTTTTGAGGCAACCATTCCAAAAGCTAGGACATATAAGCATGGATGGTTTTCATATACATTTGTTGCTGATTTTTGATAAATAATAAATGCAGGCACAATGACAAGAGCTAAAGGTGTGAAGGGAGATAATATGCTTGTACCCTATAAAAAGATATTAAAAAAAGTTAATAAATTTAAGTTGGAAACTTAAATGAATAAGAAAGAAAAAATTTTATTAACATGCATTCTTCATCATAGCAGAAAAGGATAATCAAACAAAAGGCCACATTTAATTTTTACCTCATACTGGATAAAGCCATTTTATTGGCCATCAAGTATTGGGTCATCTGGAAAGTTCCACAGCTTTTTTATGATAAATATGTATCAGCAATAACAAAAAATACAAAAATTTCACTGAATGGCATAAGCATCATCTTGTTCTATGACATTTTACAATTTCTCTCACAGTTGAAAAATTCCTTTTTTATAAAAAGTCATTAGGTTTACTCATACAGAAGTTATATCAAGAAGCAATCTGATAGTCTCCAAAGAAGTGAAATTCAGACCATTTAGAGAACTCTGAAGTGACTTGAAAGTATAAAAATTCCAGGGGACAAAGTGGGGTGAATATAGCAGGTGAGAACCAGCTATGCTCAATATCAAATATCTCAGCTATACTCAATAGGTCTTTGGCTGACATTCATCAAAATGTAGGGCTGAGCACTGCCATGATGGAAGACAAGACCTTGATGATTGGTCATTCTGGGTGCTTTGCTTCAATTTCTGCTTTTAAAATTACCATTAGGAAACAATATTTTTCCAAATTTATTGTCCAATTTGGTAGTAACAACTCATAGTATACAATTCCTTTGTAGTAATACCATATAGTGTTACTAAAGAAGTTCTTTTGCCTTAGCACAAGATCCTTTTCTTGTAATATTATTATATAAATCTCATGTTCAGTAATGAGCCCTTTTTTTAAAGAGCTTCTTTGTTTCTTTTCAGCATAAAATCAGAAGCCAAAACTTGAGTACCCGCATTCTGCTCTGTTAGAGTACAGGATATCCAGTCTTCTTCAAATGATTACGTTCTGCAGTTTTCGAAATATCTAGCCAATCTGATAGTTCCTGAACTATGTTACATGGATTTTCAGCAATAGCTTCTTTTAAGAGACCTTTGTTTACAGAAGATGATCATCTTCAAGACTGAAATTTCCATACTTAAACTTTTCAAACTATGCTTGAACTGTGCCATCAGAAAAACAGCACTTGTACACATATAGTCAACTTTTACGAGTAGTCTGATTATTACTTTTGTAGTTTTTTAAAATAACAAAGAATATCATGATGAAAATGAACTTCTGGTGTGCTATTCATAGTGTTACATTGAGGAAAAAATTATGCCACAAGAGAAGTTGGATGGTGAAAACACAACTCTAAAAACTTACCGCAGAATTATCATGTGTGAAAAGCATGCCACACCTACACTTTCTTCTGACAGAAGTTTGGGCTTACTTTAGACTTTCGAACACATGAGAGAGAAAAGAATATTCCTTGGTATAGATGGTTGATAATATCTACTCTATGTTAAGAGTAATTTTGCAACTTTTTATTATTGCTATGTTTCAATATATTTTTGTGTTTGTCTTCATGCAGCCTTTTTACAGAATGGATTACATGTTTTGAATTCTAATTCAATATATTTGTGAACAATCACCCCAGGGTGAAAAGATAGTCTCAACTTTGATGTTGCTATTGAAATACAAAGGTCTAACTTTGAAGATTTAAAAAAATTATCACGAATTTAATTTTTTTAAATTTTATATCAAAATTTCAAGTTAATTTTTTTAACACAAGAATTACGCAATCTGAGCAGAAAGGACTGTATTTAAACATCTGTTTTGATTACAGTCACTCCTTATTAGCAGTAACAAAACAGAATGAAGAAAATGTGCTTTGATTTGAAAAACCACAGAACTTTCTTGGATGACTCAATATCTATATTTTACTAACAAACATTCACTGCTTGAGTGAGATGCATACCCAATATTTTACTTTTAACAATTCATCACATATTTTTATTTGTCTAACAGCATAACTTTAGGTTCTTAAATCAGCAGCTATCACCTATTCATGGGAAAAAATCTATCAATTCATTCCCCTTTGAATGCAAATAATATTATTAGTCAGGAAAGCAGCTTGAAAAGATTTTTCTTCCTTTTCTTTTACTGTTTTATATTTAATAAGATTATATATGCACAACTACATAATTTTACAATACTTAATGAAAACTGCAATATAAATACAGTAATAATATAAAGATCCAAGGCAAGTGAAATGGAAGAAAAATATTATGTTGGAGAGCATGCAGCAGCTTACAGCATGCACACACTAAATAGCACATGAAAAACAGTTCTCACACTTACAGCAACAGAAGAACCATTTTTGCCAATACCTCCAGAAATGATGACAGTAGAATAACTGTAACACAGCATCAAACTAACAATAAAGGCAATAGTTATAGGTACAAGTCGCAGATCAGCATGCAAACCAGGTAGCTATGAGATTGAGCAGAAAGATTATTTTAAGGAGGAAATTTTTTTAAAGGACCTGAAACATAACTTCACGAGACAAGTAATATATTACCTGTGAAATCTTTGCAGTGTTAGTATTTCAGAATGAAAAGCAAATTTGATGCTATTTTGTTAAAAACAGAACTTTGATAATATAAAGGTCAATGCAACACATTTATTGCACATTCAATTTATAACCCATATTTATTTTACAGTCAAAAGATACAAAGATAGTATATAATATATAAATGTTAAACAGAAAATTTGAAAGGTGCTACATATGACCTGCCTACAAATTTAAGCCTAAAATACATACAGAATTCTTAAAACAAAAATCAACTGTGCATAATTTATCAGAAAACTAAATTTTAGAAAAAAGCATCATGAACAACAAAATTTCTCATGTGGAACACTTTTCAATTGGTAACCTTTTATAAAACTAATCAATATAACCATTCATGAAACTAATCAATACTTCTAAAACATAAATACAGTAAAAGCCATTAAACCAGTTTTAAAACCCTGCTTGAAAAAAAATGATTAAGTAAACTCCAAGTGAATCAGTGATATAAGTTATTTCTAAAATTTTTTCACATGCTTGCTTTCATGTTCTCATCATTCAAAAGCTAATACATATTTTATACCGTAAACAACTGATCAAAGAATATCTGTATGCAAAAAAAGAAGGCTGTTAAATCTTTACTCTAGAGATGGCCTTTATGTTCACTGATGGATTATATCCTTTAAGATTCATACTATGCTAAAAAATTTCTTTGTAAGTAAATAAACTATCAACAAATGAAAAGCAAACCCTTCAATACATTATAAAAGATTTGTAGTATATCATAAATAAATCTGTTGTCATTCAGTAATGAACAGTTTTTTCTGTCATCTAAAAACAGTTGGAGAAAAATCATCAGAGTCCTGCTGCAAAAATTTAAACAATCCCACCTTTTATTTTTATAATTACAGAAGAATATTTTTCGCTTTATCATATTCAAGTACGAAATTAATTTTAAATGGAAGTTTATTTTATTCTAAATATAATTGTAATTCAAAAATAATGTCATTGTTGAAAATGATGTGTTAATACAACAAGCAATATTAATTTTTTTAATAACAGCAACCTGACTATAATCTACCTGAAAAAATAATTAATATATAAAAAAAATAGCTCAAATAAATATTGGTGTTAATGTCATTTCTCTATAGTGATCAGCTTCACAAAAGACCAAAATAATCTAAAATCATTGTGGGTAGTTGCATTAAAAAGATTTCACCAAATAATAAAAATTTAAATTCTACTTTTACAATTACCCTTTAACCCTCAGAAGAGGTTGAGTTCAGTTTTCAATGCATGTGAATATTCATTGATAATTTAAAAGGAAAATATGCAAACTAGTGATACTTGACTGAATTATTAAAAAATTAATTTCATATTTTTAATAAAATTTTTATGCAGTCATAAAACTGACTGGGTGTTGCATGCTTATACTTTGAGCTATACATAACTGAAATCAAGCGTAGTTTAAACAGTGTCTCATTTATTTAAAAAAGTTGTGATTTACAAGTACTTCAGTCGACAACAGTAATTTACTCAAAATTAAAAAATTATCTGTTATTTATATATTCTTACACCCTTCATGGTATAACATTTTAAATAGAAAAACAGCATCAATATCAAACATTAACAAAGAAAATGCTACAAAATAGCTTTAGAAATATTATCTAACTAATTTCTAAAAATATGTGCTTTTAAGCATACATACTTAATTGAAAACTGGAATAATTTTCAGGCTATTTTTATTGTTATTATAAAAATCCTAAACAAAGTAACTAATTAATAATATATTAAAATAATGTTTTTATAATTTCAAAAAGTGAAGCATTTCTTAGTTTTACAGAACTATAATAGGTAATTGCTTTAATAAATTTAAGTGGCTAGATGTCTTATACTTAACAATTTTTTATACCAATTAATTTTATGTGGCAAAAAACTATAAATCAAACAATATATTTATACACTTAGCTTAAAATAATCTATTATATAACAGTGTGTTTTATCATAAATAATCCATATAAATTCATTGCTGCAATTGTTAGAACTAAATGATGAAGATGCATGATTTAGTAATAATGGGCAAAGAGGGATAAAAAAAATTTTTAAAAGGAATGAAATCTTTCAAGCCATCCTAGTTGAGAACCTAACACTGAACTTACTGCAACAGTAGATCCATTTTTTCCAGATCCTCCAGTGAAAATTGTAGTGAGATTAGAATAAAATGCAAATGATGCTGCTATGATTCCACTAAAAACTGGAATTAACTTTAGTTCTAAGTACAATGATGGAATCTGAAGAACAACATAAAGGTATTTGTAAAATAAAACAAAAGGCAACACAAAACAAATTATACATAAAATATAATTAATGTAATTTAAGCATGCACATGTGAAAATATTTTACTTGGTTAATATTTATGCTATACGGTACAAAGTCTGAGATCCGGACTCATCGGGACTTCGGTGACTCCGGATTTAGGATTTTTCTGGATATTAGATCATCATTTTAAAGCTCATAAGGTGGCATGTAGAAATTGTAAAATTAAAATTATGAAATTATGATTTATGAAATAATGAAGCATTTATGATCTAAATGGTAGCAAAATTTACAAAAAAGCTTAATATTTATTTGTTTACTTTATTAAACATTTCCTTCAATGTAAGTTTCTCCCCCCCTTATATTTTCTCTTTAATTCTGTAGACACACACATATATATATATATATTCAGTTACAAAGTTCCATTCTTCAAGTCCTATAATTGCTGTGTCGAGAATTCTGACTAACGTGTCAATTGAAATGGTTTCATTTTCAATAACCTCTCTCTTCAATAACTTCTCTAACTTTCTCCACTGTCAGTAGCAGTATTTTTTGGATCTAGAACTATACTACAGATTTTGCCATTCATTAATTGATTGATTAACTGGGCAATTGTCAAAACACTTCTGTTATATCTTCTTCATTTATTAGCACTTCTCCACATTTCTTTAAAAAATACATTAATTGGGAAATTTAACCTTTGATTTGTGATATCCGAAAACCTTCACATTCGCAGCTATCATATTCATCAACCTCATCATGATATATGGTGGGTGGCCATAAATTATGCCAAGCATTTTTTAAGGTATCTGAAAACACCATCCTCCCACGATCTTGCGATGCTCCACAAAGTAGATTTTATGCTAAAATACACTCACGTTTGTGAAAATTGCAACACCATGAAGGACTTACGCGAGTGAGCTGAAATTTTCAGGAAATGCAAAGTAGCGCATGATATGCAAATGATTAGAATTGCAAATCCGTAGCGCATGCGTATGCTGAGCAGCGCCCTCTGAACAGCTGATGGATCCGAATAAATAGACGGCTGTAGCGAGGCGTGTATGGTTATCGGTGGTTATCTGCTAGTGGTAAACGTTAACTCAATCTGTACTTATGCCTCGTCGACGAAAGAGAGC
>KK122283.1:118325-131188 GCA_000611955.2 Stegodyphus mimosarum
ATCATTCAACTTCTCAAAATCTAGTAATTTTATTATTTGGTAAATGCAATTTTCATTTTTCATTGGTCAGATACTTATTTCTTAAGCATTTGTCAGCAGTGGCCAAACTCATTAGTCCTTTAGTCGTCTCATCACCAGGAACATTGCCTAGGGTATATTGCCCTATACTGCATGAATGAAAAGGGGGAATGGGAAGGATGTACACAAAGAGCCAACTCATAATGCAGGATTTGAACCTTCACCGTGCAGTTTAGACTATCAGCCTCAACTAACCACTTTACCGTCTAGGGTGAGTGCATAATAGTTTTAAAACATTTAATTTTGTTAATCATTTGATCACTATTAAGAGAACCTATTCATAACTACATTTTCATCAATTACATTGGTAGCTAATATTACTGATAACAGAATATAGTCCCGATAACAGAACAGTACTGAATTACTTGCAAAAATTGAGTTTGCGTTAAATAGGATATAATGTGGCTATATACATAGGAAGATCAAGTAATACAAAATGTTGGGAAGAGAAGAATCAGTGTTGTATCAGATTACTTATGAGATCATATTTAATATAGTAAGTTTTAGATCTCTGTCCTGACCACCCAACCCCCATCTCGTATAGTAGCAGCCATTAAAAATTTGAATATCTAGGTAGGTTGCTATGAATATTTTGAGGCAGCTTCTATTTGGGTCTATTACTTCACTTCCAAAAAATATGATTGATAATGGTGACGTTTCTGATTTATCCATGCAAGTGTCTACTTACTGGAAAGGCATTTTTCTCTGTTGAGTCTCACTCAGTCACCATCAGCTCTGGAGCTGAATGAAAGCATTTTCATACAGTGTTTTTCTATAGTTTTAAATGGATCTCAAAGTTTTTTTTTTTTTAGCTTGTTTGTCAGCAGGGTCATTCTCCAAAAATAGGGTACTTTTAGATGTCAATTTTGGAAAAAAAAATTTATTTTTTAAGTATTTTTTATATTTTTTGAATAATTCCTATATGGTTCTTAATACATTCCAGCCTATGGCTGAGATCGCTGACAAATATTTTTCAAGGAAAAAAATATTTATATTTTCATTGCCCACGGAGTTGACACACAACGGAATATTGTTGAAATTTAGGACTGAAATAAGAAATTAAGCATCTTTTAACATCACTTTCAGTGTAACCAAATGTCTTAACTAAAATTCACATTGCAGAGTTTAATAAATAAATATTACAGTACAGTTTAAACACAGAATAGATATTTAATTAGAAAATAGACACTGGGAAGAAAAAAAAGTCTTTTTAAAACAGTTTACTCCAAATTAGGAAAAAATTTAAAATCCAAGTCTTTAAAGAAATATGTATGTCGGCGGGTAAGCACAGGTTCATTTAACACTTGTTTTATATCTCTAGAGTAAACCCAAGATAAGTCTCTCTGAGATGGAAATGAAAAGGTATTGTCTGCATTTTTAGACATGAAGTCACCATGATACATTTTGCTTCCATCCTGTTGACAGTCATCTTCTTCTAAAATCATCCCTACAAAGTGATGTGTTTTTTTCCGCCCTGTGAATTCTGCAACCACATATGTATTTATTAAGCTAACTTCTGTCAAAGGTAATTTCATTGTACTGCATTCATCTAATTTCAGAATTTTGCTAGAAATTTCATCATCTGTGTCAGAGCAGACGTTGTTGACTTTCAGTCTTTTAAAAGAGGATTTAGGCTGATTTAAGTTCGAACATCCAGGTTGATCAGCAGATACCAATACGACTCCTTTATCATATCTGTGTGAACAAATATCGGTTGGCATACACTGAAAACAGCTTAATCTTCTGAAACACAGAACATTAGGTTCTGCTCTGGCCCACAAAACTTGGTGCACTTTCATTGAACCTATAAATTTTTCTACTCCTTCGTTTAGACTTTCACAAAGTGTATTGAATTCATATTCTTTTATGGGTATTATTTCAATACTTTTAATATTTTTCTGTAGTTCAGAGACAAGTTGACTGAAGCATGAAATGTCTTTTCCTGTGGCCACTAGCACATCAGCAGTACATTTCAAAGTCCCCCTGAGCCCATCTGGTGCACCTTTTCCATGCCCTGCTTCACTATAATTCCAGGTTATTTCCTTCACAAATGAAAGGACAGATGGAAAGTGTGTGGCAATTAAATGAAACATCTTTCAGTTGCGATATTGTGTACTTGGTCCATCACTGAGGAAATGAATAGTTTTTAAGTTAGGGACAAGGGTTTTCACATTTTTAAGTACTGGATTCAAGTGGGTACAGATAGCAGTAAGATCATGTTTTAGATTTTCTGATAAGGTACAGAATGACTTGGTAAGCACTGCAGTAGATAATTCATTTCTGTAGTAAACTATGACTGTGTGGATGCTTACTTGTTGGCATGAACCACCAAAATGAAATGCTTGGATTTCCTTTGAGTATTTACACTCATAATTTTGAGAGAAATCCATATGGATTAGCATTTCCTTGGGCTTCATGCGGTCTTTTATATTCTTCACTTCTCTCTGCTGGTGTAAAATGTTACTAATATGAACCATGAACTTTGGTATTTCTGATTGCAAAGCATGAACCAATTCTGCAGCAGAACAGTTAATCTGATCTTTAGAATGCTTTTTAACAGTTTTGTTAATTCCTTTGGCCACAATATTCACTTTTTTCAAAACCCACTTCTCGTATGACACTGTGTCTTCTTCTGAATATTCTAAGAACTTAATCTTTTTGTTTTTACATTCATTGCAGTTCCTTTCTAAACATTTCTCAATATTTTCTTTAGTATCACAGCATAAACTTTTGTAAAGTTCATCTGGGGTTCTCTCAGAAATAATCTTCAGTTGCTTTAGCGCACTCACGATGAGTTTCATGTTCTCATGGAGTCTACATAAACATGTGTCTCGCTTACCTACCTTTTTCTGGACACACCAGAATGGATGAAGTTTTCAAAATGTACTGTAATGTATAAAATATTGTGTATACTTTCTAGAGAAATCCTTGTGAAGGTTTTGCAAACTATCATTCAAGTAGCGTTTTTGTTTCTTTACCCCATTTCTACTTATTGTATCTTTCTTTCCAGGACATAACGTGCTGCAAGAATCATCTTCCAAAAAATCCTGAATATCTTGTTTAATCAGCTTCAACTTGGCTTGAATCATGAGTTTTTCTTTACCATCTCTACTTTTAAGATTTTTCAATTTGAATAATTTTTTTAATTCATTCCTGCACTTATACTTTTTTATAATTTTCCCAGCTACATAACAGAGAAAAGATTTTCTAGATTCTTTCTTATTCCGTGCTTTCTGAAAATTATCAGTCATTTGGGAAATTACTGCTTCATTAAAAACTAATCTCCTTTTTATAGGGGAAGATACCTTCACACCTTTTAGCAATTTCCTGACTTTAGTATTTGGTGTGTCATCCTTCCTTTTGTTTATCTTTCCCTTTTCCCTATAATATCTACTTTTATACTTGCTACATTTTGCTTTGTATGTTTTCAGTTCTTTCTCTAGTTCTTTTATTTTCCTGTAAGCGGCTGACCTACTCTTGTTTACTTTTTTCCTACCGCTTTCTTTTCTAGATTTTCCTGAAGAGTAACTGTTTGTAGATATTTCAGAACTTGCATACTGTGGCTGTGGGGATGATAAATTTTCTTGAGGTTCTGTAGGTTCATTTAGGACTACAGGTAATACAGGACTAGAAGGAGGGCTGTCCTCACTTAAGATCTGTAACTGTTCCTTCTTTTTCGCTGCACGGTATTTCTTTGAACATGTTTTCCAACTTTTTCGCTTAGCTCTTGCTCTCGGATTGATGTCATTTCATGAATAGATTTTATTTTGCCTGCTTCTTTTCGAGCATGGTACCGTTCACGTTCTTTTCTCTTTGCTTCCTCATATAACTTGGGGTCACTTTTAATACGTTCACGTCTTTTTCTCTCACATTCTCTTTTCTGTTTCTGCCTTGCTAATCTGTACTTCTCACATTCTTTCTTGGTTTTAGCCATGTCTAAAATTAAAAAGGAAAAAAGTTTTTATACTTTCATATTTGTGTAATGTAACTCTTTATTTTTTTATAAATTTTTCATAGCATTAGCAACTATTTACTAGATATGTAGCTTTAAAATCAACTAGGCCTATTGCTAGCTACATCCCTGTCCGTTATCATAGCTGATTTTTTTTTTAATTGGTTGAAACAGCATTCATTGTCACCAAGTTTAGGCCTATCTCTATGTTTGGCACCTAGAATTTTTTTTGTTAATTTATTTAATGTGGAATCCCACCAATGAAATGGAAATTTATTTTGTATGCTTAAAAATCATACAACGATGGTTATATAATATCAGACAAAAAAAAATGTAATATAACTTAATTTATATATAAAACCTAGGAAGTGGGTGCCAGTAAATATACACTTAACATAATATATTTATTACTGTAAAAGAAATTTAACCTCATAGTTAGGCCTAACAACTCTATGGGCAAAGTTGTCCACAGGATGCCCGTGGAGTTGATGACCATGGAGATGATGAAATCACATTTTCAGTGTAAGCTAAAGCACAGTTTTAATGATATAAAATGGTGTTTAAGTTGTTTATGTCTTTTCAGCATGTACACCTAACATGATTAAAAAAAAACATACAATAGTTCGAATTTTATAGGTTTTATAGAAGTCATGGAGTTGACAACCAATAAACATACTCACCTAGAATTGAAACTTTCTGTTTTTCCTCTGTACAAACAAAGCTTTATTCATATATGTATTCAATGGAGATGCATACAAAATGGCTGCCTCTCTTCAACAACACTAGAAAGAAATGAATAGTGTTGCCATGTGAAATTTTTTTTAAAAAAATCTCTCTGTCCATGGAGGTGATGCTTGAACCCGATTGCAAACTTCAGATGAACAAAATTTTCTAAATTTACCAAATTTATTATAACTTTAGCGGGTAGAAATATTTTCAATACATATTTATTTAATTTAACTTAAAGAATAATATTTCATGTAGTTTTAATAATATGTCAACATGTTTAAGTAAACTATGGGCTGGTTGCAGTCCACAGAGTTGATTCTTGTCACATATTTGGAATTTTATCTTACAAAAATAATTTAAAATAAATTTTCAATTTTAGGAGACTAATTAGTACCCATCTAAAACTACATAGTACAATTTGTTACATGAATATTGTGTTACTAGAACAGTTAATATTCTTGAGTTTCAAGAAAGTGCCCAAATTTGGAGAATGACCCAGTATACTTTTTGGTTCTGGTACCCTGCTATACAATACTCTATTAGTGGTTTTAAGAATTTAGAAGAGGATAAGTTTCACAGAAAGATGATGAGAAGAATGTACCATCAACTGCAGTGACTGAGAAAAGCACATTGGGATGCCTAATGTTGTCAATAAATCTAACCAGATAGCAATAACACTGTAAAGCGTCATAAAATGAATTTGTAATAGCAGTAACATATCATATAATATATATAGTGTTTAATGGAGGCAGTGCAAAAGCAGCACGTGATGCTGAATTTGAGCAATTCTCTATTACTCTGTACATGGAAAGAGCACCTCTCCTCATGTGTACCATGGTAGACAGTTGCACAAAATCGACAATGCACACAGCCATTCATAATGCAATATAAACAGGCTACACATCTGGCAACTGACATCCTGTTAACAGAAAAGTAACAAACATCTGAAGGGCACTTAAAGATAATAAAAAAAAAAACACTACAAATTAAATCACTCACAATGTTAAAACTTCTGCATGATTATCTTTGAGTTTGAAAAATTTAATCTTGTGGCTATCTCACACTTTGATAGATGAGCAAAAGTGTATCTGTAATTTTGCAATTAAATGCTAATTAGATTTAGTGAAGGCAGCTCTAGATATATTTATGGTATCATTACTAGTCTTGAAATTTGAATTTAAAGTGTAATCCAGAGAATAAATATCAATCAGCAATGTGGATTTTTCCCATTGCAAATCAAAATTAAAGCTACTTCAAAGTGTCCGAAAGAAAATTACAGCAATTTTCTTTTCCGAAAAGGGTCACATTGCGACTGTTCCCTTGAAGGAAAAAAGAACTATTATCTTTGAAGGAAAAAAAGAGCTATTACCTCTCAGTGGTACATGATAATATGCTTCCTCAGGTTTTCAGAAAGGTGCAAGAATAGTGTAAAAGGATAGGATGGCTGGAAATAATCTTGTACCATAGAAAAAAAAAAGTATATTTCCACACAGCTAACATCATCTTTCAAATTCAGCAGTCAGACTTATTACTCGATCATTTTGAAATCATAACATGACCTGATAGTCCTCATCTAATTATTTCCTGTTTTTTACAATAAAAAAATCACATTAACAGAAGAAAATTATCCAGTCATTCATGCTTACAAGAAAACATACAGAACTTGAAGAAAATTAGTAAAGTGTATTTAAATATGGTTACATGAGTACAAAAGTGCATAGAATGTCTCAGAAATTATTTTGAGGGAGCAGTGATCATAATGATTTTATATTTCTTAATTTTTGTGCATCTCAAAACTTTTCTGGTGCCTCTTAAACATGTGCCCGTTTCTAATTTTTTGATGTCTAATGCTGGATAATTACATTCATAAAAGAGGGAATCATAGGTTTATTTACTCATAAAATACCATATATCTGTAGATTGTTATCTTAGTAGGACTGACAGAACTAAATGTTTCACAACATGGGCTAACAGTATCCTTGAAAATTTATTAAAACTGTGATGAATATTAATTTCAGATTTCCCTGAAAAATCTCATTTATTTGATACAGTAGCATTTTCTAGATTTTTTGCAGAGATATGTATTATAGTCTTTAATGAAAGTTATTTTAATCATAAACATGGACTGTATATATTAGTAATAAAAACATTTTACCAAAAAAAAATTGTGTATGAAAATTCTAGTGTTACAAAATACTTTTTGTTACCCCTTATACGTGTATATAATTAAGAAACTTAAATAAATTTATATAAATTCTTTTATTTTCAGGTTTCTAACTGGCTTATTTATGATCACTTGTCACGGCAAGGCTGTCAGTATACATTGTCTACCTTTGTAACTGAAGCTAATTTATCTGATCCAGAGAAACTCTTGACTGTTTGTGATATACTGAAGTTATTTGGAGTTGACACAAATAGTCCAGAATATAAAAGTTTTATTAAAATGTATGCTACAAAGAATGAAGAAGGTTTTTCACATTCATTGTTACTGACTGTTATCAAATCATTATTCGAAGTTTCACATAAAAATCCAGTATTAAAATTAAGTATTAATGAAGGTGAAATAAAAGAAACAGTAAATAGAAATGAGTTTGAAAAGGATCTTCTAGAGATGGCTTTTCCAAATGATGTAAAAGAAACTGATGAATGTATTTCATATGATGATAAAGTGTTTGAGTCATTGAAATTTCAGAACCGAAATAAGAATGCTAATCAACTTTTAACATCTGAAAACAAATCAGCTGAATCTAGTTTTTATGAGCAGCTTCAAAATGTTAAGGAAGAAAATGAAAAAGAAGTGCAGAAGCTACGCTGTAAACTACTAGAAGAGCTAGATAATCTGCATTCTCAAGAACAAAAAATACATCAAGAAATGGAACTTGAAAAAAAGGAATTAAAGAAGGAACGAGATAAACTACTTGTTGAGATTCAAAAACTTGGTGTAAATAAGTATTGCTATGTTTAATTTTTTTAGCCTCACATTAGTAATGAAATAGATGCATGATAAGCTTTTTCAGAAATTTTATTCATTGTATAGAAATTAATTTACATTTTGTTGAAATTAATTTCCATCTTGTTTTATAGGAAAAGGAGCTACTGCTCGGAAAAGAATATGAAAACAGGTTTCAGAAACAGTTACGAGAAATGAAACTAGAATTTGCATCTAAAGATCATGACAAAAACAGAGAATTTGAAAGTTTACAGAACAAGCTTGCTGAGAAAGAACAAAGGTAAAACGATTACAATAAGTCACAATCTTTTTCTATAGTAACATGAAAAACTTGATTTTCCAGTTTATCGTCAGCTTTTTAATTTTTGTTCTGGATACTTTTTCATTACATGAGCATCATGAAAAAAACATTGCTAAAATGTGTGATGTGTGATAATGTGCCAAAAATAGCTACAATGTAATCATCTGAGCCACCTCAGTTTTATGGCTGAAAATGAGCCAAATATTTATGTGTTATGGTTTGCAACCTTTTTTTAAAGTGCACAAAACATAATTTTATAGATGACTTTCTTTGTATACATTATTTGACTCAAAACACTTTTTTTGTTTGAAAAAAGAAAATAAATTTTTTTTTTTTTTTTTTTTTTTTTTCAATTGGGAGTTATCTAAAGATGAGGAGAAGACGGTGAAATTCCGACAGGATAAAGAATTTTTCATAGGCAAAGTTTTTGTAAAAATTGTCATGAAATGATGATGTGTTTTACCAATTATGATGCACCAAAATGGCATAACCTTAGATCTTGTTGGAAAAAAATAGGTGTCCAATCTCACACATGATTTGAAAGATAATGCGTGGATTTCTTTACAGCTATAAAATTTATCTACTCTTGGTGCCATGAACTGAGCTCAGTTGAGTTTTGTAATATGAAACACAACACAGATGTCGTTGGAACAATTATATGTGGGAGGTTTGCACCTATGTCTTGTTACATAGACTTTAAGTTAAAATTGGTGGAAATGACAGAATAGTAGAAGCTGACTAAAGTTTTTATTAGAAGGAAGACTAATGTTGGATGTGTTCTTCCTCCATAGGTGATTTCTGGAGGACTGTGTAGAGAAACAAAAGAATGTTTTCTTTTAGCTATTCTGGATTACTTAGCTAAGAATTTACTTGGTGCAATTGAAAAAGATGTTGTAGATGGTAGTGAATTTTTTCTGATTGCTGGGAAGAAAAAAAGAAAAAAAAAAAACAGGATTTGAAACAAGCAGGATATGGTTATCTCACAGTTAACACCAATATAATTTCATGGACCCAAACACTAGATGTCATTTGCAAAGAATTGAAAGAATGTGAAGCAGTGCAAAATGGCATAATACGGGGCAATGTGGCACCTCATGTCATCATCTTGAAATATACTTTTTAAAGTTTATGTTGTGACGACTTCATAAAAAAAAAGGAAATGTTTTCCAAAACATGAAAGTATTCAAAATATTTTAAACAAGCTATGTTAGTACAATGCTAGAAAGTGTATCATTTCCATGTCTGTCTAGTCTCATGCATAAATTTGCTGCAATTCACTACATCTGTATTAGTTAAAAATACATTGTGTTTGATCTAAATAAACATGCTACAAACAATGCCATCTTCTCAAACATTTAAAGTAGCTCAAGAAGCAAGTACACTCTTTTGAGCTGCAAAATATTTTATTTTTTATTAATTTGTTTTTATATTACTTCATTATTCTGTAGTGTAGAAAACCCTCACTTCATGAAATTAATCGAAATGTTGCATATTTGATGTAAGTCTCTGTATAAGGAGATTTCAATTATTAAATTATATATATGAAGAACAAAAAGAAAAGTGCTATAATATTTGAGTTAATCAAACAGTACATATGATGCTAGACCACGTAATATACATAGTCAATCAATTACCTGCATATGTATTTGTACGGTAGATGGAATTATACATCATTAATGCCACTTAGTAAATATTTACTTATCCTTGCCCTTGATTCCATTAAAAAAGCTGAAAACAAATTAAATGTAAAATTTGTAGTTTTGTATCTGATAATGCAGTGTATATGGCAAAAATGAAAAAAAAAACTAGAAAACAATTTTCAGCTTGTAGGGTTTTCCTTATTTTGCATAACAAATTATTTTAAGTTTGATACCTTTCCTGAACCTCTCATTTCCTTGCCAGGCTGTAAATTTAAAGTTAAGGGAAGTGAGTATTTAAACAGATAAATCTCTGAGTTTATTCAGAGCATGTTTTTGCTGGCCAGTGCACATTTTGTTTTTGACCTTCATGTTATGCCCATTGGCCATTTCGAATAATCGTCACCTCTGTTAGGTTTGTAAGTCAACCTAAGTTAGCAATACTTAAATGTGTCAATCAAGCACTATTTAGTCTTGAACTGATGTGTATAATCATGTTTAAGTTCCACCCAAGTAGTCGGTATTGTTATAAAGCATGAAGTATGTGCCGTTTTCTTCTTACTTAGATGTGATAAAGAGTTATTTTCACGCTTCTTCTGTGCTGGTACCATTTCATGCCTGCGCAAGAATTTGCCAGGTTCATTTATAAGATCTAGCTTAGTTTATGTTTCCCAAGAAAGGTAGATCTTATAAGCTTACAGTTTATATTATGTAATTATTTGCCAAAGATTTAAATATATCAAATGCTACTGACCATGTTATTCTTTCATAATTATTTCATAATTAACAACTCATCTGAGCCGAATTTAATGAATGCAGTAGAACTGGTTTAAGCATACGAAATGCATTGGAAGTCAGTATGTGATTCTGTTGAAAGCTGTATAAAGAAACAGCCAATTTTTGTATAAATTATGAAAGAGGATCAAGTTGCAATAGCAAGAATATTCAAGTTAAAGTTCTTAATAGAGTAGTCAAACAAAGGATAGAACATCTCTTACTTCATTTAAAACCAGTTTCAGTTGCTTTGAATAAATTTCAGGAGATAATTGCAACATTGTTTTAGCTGATAAAGTTTGAAAACATCTTGAAAAATAGCTTAATAAGTCTTGATAAAGCATGCCTAAAAATATTTAAACCCTAGTATGAACAAGCACTGTTTTTAGCATATATTTTATCACAAGAACATAAATTGACACCTTAGCAAACAAAGAGAAACAGGCATTGGAGTAAGTAACAGAAAATATATCTAATTATTTGTATATTTTCAGCATTATATTGAAATTTATAATTCCTATTCCACTTTTCTACAGAACTTTTTTTTAAAATGAAACAGTCAAGTTATTGAATCACATTTGATTGATGGATATCAATAGTTTTTGGAAAAGAATCTATGAAAGTTTCAGTGATTAAAATTACATGCAAGTTATTTGCCAAACAGCTGCCAAGATATTTTATTGTTTTATGTTACTAATTAATAAAAGAAGAATATTGCTAGAAGATCATCCTTCCTTTTCCAAACTCAAGATGTAGATATACACTTATTTTAATTTCGGTTATTTTTAAACATGTTTTCATAACTTAAAGAACAGAAAGGTGTAGAACATGTTGATTAATACTAAAACTGAATAAAAGTAGCTTTTTATATTCACAAACTAAAACTAAGTAATTCACAGTTAAATAACAAGATGACTGCATTTTCCCATTAATTTATGAAATTCTCCCCGGCTGAGAACCCTGGCTTACATTTCACCATTTGTCAATCACTGCTTTATAACAAGTTTTCTCAGATTTAGTCATGTAACCGTTTTATTCATTCCTTAATTTAATTAAACTCTTTATTGTAGCAAATAAAAACAATAAATATGCAATGGTGGGTAATGTAGGTTCAAATATCTTAAATTTCCAAGGAAGAATGCAGTTGCTTGTTTGTCCTCTTAGAGTCATGAATAAATACAGCTGTCTTGTATGTTAAGCAAGGGGGAGGGAGATTGTGCTTAATTAAAAAATATTTAGATTATCAGATGTTTTAATCAAGAGTGCATATTCAGGAAGAATTTAAAAGTCAATAATTTAAAACTAAAATTTCTTATGTACTCATTTTTATTATAAAATAAATGCACAGACTGATAAAAAATTTTAAGAGGTTAAATATTAGTTTTCTAAGAACTTTTTATATGAAACTGTATGAGAATCATAAATCAGTAGAATGGGACAAATATTGAGGAGAAATTCTGAATTGCTGAGATATGTTTCCTCTGATCATTCTTGTGGCTCATTGAGCTATGAACAGTTCAATATTAGAGAAACTAACAAAATGAATGGCATGTGCACTAATTTGTATACTGTGAAAGGAAAAGAAAAAAAAATTTATAACCTCTCAGTAAAACTTCCCAGTTTCTAAAGTTAAATGAAACCTCAGATCATGAGCACCTTATTTCATGAACAATTTGGTTTATGAAAAAATAATCTGAACAAAAAATGCCTCAAGTTACAAACACTTAAGTTAACAGCATATGATTTTCAGATGGATTTTGAGGTAATCTCTCAGGACCTTCTGAAAAATAATTTTAATATTTTTTATAGCTTTATTCTTATTAACAAAACCTGACAGCAAGTGACTTACAGGACCATAACAAGAAAGAATTAACAGTTCAGAAGAGGAAAAAAGAAAAAGAACCTTAGTTCTCTGTTCCACAAAATTTGTGTGAAACGAGGCAAGATACAAAGTTTTTGTATAATGATATCATCCTGATAAAACAGCAGTAAACTGCCATAATTATTAAGCATATCTAATTATGCCATGCCTTACTTTACACTCATTTTAAAATAAGCAGGAAAAAATTACATTGAACAAATTTTGAGTGAAACGGAGGCTCAGTGGGTTTCAGAATCTAGTGCTGCTTAGGAAAAAAAAAGGGGAAAAAAAAAAAGAAATAAGAGAGTTAACACCCTAAAGGGAGTTAGTAATATTATGTTTTTATAGAAGGAAATTTCACATCCGAACAGTAGCATTTCCCACCTATGGCATCATCTTCCTTTAAACAAGTATTGTAAGGTTAAATTAATTTTTTTTCTAATTTTTTGGTTTAATAGTGTGTTATTTTTTTATGTATGTGTGTGTGTGTATTTAAAGATTTCCATTAGTATAATTTATGCATGTAGTACTATTGTAAAGTTTAAATCTACAATCATCGGTAATCCACGAACACATTGTGT
>KK122283.1:149023-164055 GCA_000611955.2 Stegodyphus mimosarum
ATATATATATGTTAAAATATGTGTCTTCTGTTCATTCATACTTGATCTACATAATATATTTCATGAAAAGCTACAGTTTGAAACACAAATATCTGCAATGTAGTTATATAATTTTTGCTTATTAATGAGACTGTTATTAGCTGTGCATACTGTATATGGTAATATATTTGAAATTAAATATGTTACATATATAGCTTCACGCATTTTCTGTATCCTCATTAAAAAATCTTACTGTCAGAATAATAGATTTAGTTGTGGAATTTGTTAAAAACACGTTTATTCAAGCAAAACAAAATACAAATTAAAACAATAAAAAGAAAACTAATAGAAACCGGTATAAAGAATCTAGTATAAACTTGGTCAAAATATATGTGCAGTTTTATAACAGTTTCATAGCTGAAAGTGTATGTTATGATTTTTAATGCAAGCATGTTGATTCCAATTAGACTAAAATTTTAATCTAATGATCTTTATAAAATATATAATCAGTTCAAAGAGAAATAAGTGATGAAATATGTTATGGTTAAATTACTTAGTCAAAAGAATTATTTTCCATTGCTTTTGCTTATCATTTTGACAAAGGTAGGAATTCATTCCTTGTAAAATATATAAATTAAACTGAGAGCACAATCAGAATTTTTTTCAAAATTTTTAATTCAGTCTCTTTATCGATGGCAGTTGAAATATTTGAAGAATTATATCTGACATTTGAATGTTAAATTTAAAAGAAATTAAATGCTGGTTTTACATATGTATAATAAATGCATAAAATTAACATAAATTAATATGGAAAAGGAAAGCTATGCAGCCTTTATCTTGCTTGTCAGTTTATTTTAATATACCCTGTAATGCTAGATAGAAAGAAGAGATATACTACCTTTATCTTGCTAGAAATTATTTGCACTTTTTCTTGCATTCCTACATAGTTTAGATCCCACTGGGAAAAAAATTCTGTTTTTTAATGACATGAATGCTTAGTTTGTGTTAAAATGGGAATTAATGAAAACGCTATGTGTAATACTTATGTGTAATCAGTCCTTTGGAATTTCTGAATTTCCCCTGAAAAAGAATCTTATTAAAAATTCGTGTAAATAAAATAATTTTAATGAGAAATATATCATTTTAAACACAAAAATATAATTTTCTTGTCCAACTTATTTTAATATATCCTGTAATGTTCATGGCACATACATTTGAGATATTCATCATTTTTACTTATACCTAACTTGACTATTAATGATTACTGCTTTGCCTGAATATAAAATGGCCTTGACAACCTTGTATTTTTAAGTGCATTATGAGAATAAATGAGAGACTATCATATATCAACTTCATATGCTTTCTTCCCTCCCAAAAAATAATGGTATGAGAGACAAAAATATATTTTTATATTCATAATATTGTATACTGCATATTCCAAAGTTTATATTTTAAATTGATAGCATAAAATGTAAATGCACTATTAGTTATAAATTGCTTATTTTGTTTTAATTCTTTTGCTGTTGTTTATTATTGATATAAATTGAAATATTGAAATTTTACTTTATCCTTCCTTTAGTTTTAATAATTTGTATATACCTTATACTTTCACTACTGATTTGTGCTGCTGTGAAAAACAAGACATTTATTTTACTTCAAGTTTAATTAACATTTTAATTTGAATCCAGTTTAAAAAAATGTATTTAATTAAAGTGAAACTTAACTGTGCTGTGTGTGCATTATTATTTTACAATGCAGAGAGACCTGTTTGATTTAAATTCATTCTATCTATTTCCATCTGTATAATTTAGCCTAATATTTGATATGGCATAATAAAATGACTTTTCAATGTATATAATGAAAGCATTTTGGCAAACCATAATATTATCTGTGTTACCAAATTTGTGCGAAAAACAAACATTCTGTACAGCGTGTGACATTTTAAGATATAATAGAAAACGTCTGATTTATTTTTGTACATTTTTTCTGGGTATTGTATATAATACCTAGACATTAATTATGTAGAATGACAAATACTATTTTAACAAAGTATGAAAAAGATTTTATCACACAGATGCATGTTAAAATGTAAGGAGTATAAAATGTAAGATTATAGCAGTTTTCTGTAGAAAGAAAGACTAGTAATGTTGGTTTGTTTCAGACCTTCAGACTCCCATGAGTGTTACACACGAACATGTGTGTCTATTATAACTGTTGAATGTTTATTTAGTTTGTATTATATCAACCTATGTTCACACCAAATGTTATTAAAATCTGTCCAGTAGTTCTGGAAATTGTAGATCAAATGTGAAAATTCTCTTAATTTATTTTACCAGTGTATCTTAAGAAAGATGTTACGAAACCCACATCAGTTTTGAAGCCAAAGACAGCATCCATGTAGTTTTGTTCTCTTAAAGATGGAAAAAAATAGTCCCTCTCTTAACTTTTTTTTCATCTTGCATATTCTCAATGTTGATTAACTTTTATGATACTTCCTTGGCTTGTAGGTGATGAGGCTTGCCATGGACTTTGATCAAAATCTGCCATAACTTCTTTATTTCTATTATTAGCAAAGTCTCTGGCGTTTTTGAATTGTAGAATTGATGATGTTTCAAGCATACAAACATTATAAGTGCATCCACAATTGCAAATAAATATATGTCCAAGAAATTATATGCCACTTTCTTTCATATCAAAAGCCTAGAAAACCATTTACTGTGTGAGGTGGCCATTATAAATTTGTATTTCATCAGAATGTATTAAAATTGTTAAGATTAACCTGATAACGGGCTTGAACTTTGACACAGTTGAACGCTGTATTCCCCCCCCCCCCATCATGTCCGAGTATGTATATATTTCTTGAATTGATATCAAAAACATAAGAGTTTCAGTTGGCAGTCACAACTTAATATTAAATAAAGTAGGTCTTCAGAATTTAGGGATGAAAAAAAAATTTTACTTAAAATTTTGGAGGGCCACATACAAATATTCCTGAACACATTTATGCATATTAAGTTTTAAGGCAAATTTCTAAAAGATGCCTTTAAAATTTAAAATGCCCTTTTAGAAGCACTAGTTTTAAATTATCGTTTATTTATTATTTTATTTTTAGTAGTAACACTTGAACATACAATTCATTGACTAGAGTGTGACAAGTACAATCAATACAAACACATGGGAAAGAACTAAATGTAAAATTTGGAACATAATTTGGTCAGAAAGAAAAAATCTAACATTCTGAAGATCTTGAAGCTTCTCTCTTGCCTTCCAGTGTCTGTCATACAGATGTCTAGTCACTTTAGGGCATTTCTTAAGATGAGAAGCATCCATAACAGTGTTTCTCCTACATAATATACAGTTAGGGGATGAAAAGATGTCACATCTAAATAAATGACCCGCAAGGCAATCAATCATGTCCAAATCTCAAACCAACTTTTCAAGAAATATTTAGGTGTGAGATCTTGTAGATCTACTTTAGCAAATATACAAGGTGTAGAAATATCTTGTATATTTGCTAAAGTAGTAGTTCTTATGGATACTTTTATAGAATTATAAATTGGCATTTCAATTATTTTAGATTAGATTTTCTTACAATTACAATAACAAATTTGAATCACTGTGCTTATTATTAAAAAAAAAAAAGCATCCCAGATTGTAACAGTTTCTTAGATTTAGATATAAATGAAACTGTTTTCATTTGATGTATACATTTGTTGCATTTTAATTACCTTTTGTTAAATACTGGACATGTGCAAAAATTTTTGCTTTTCTCAATAAACAAATTCCATTGTAAAATACATTTTATTGGTTCTCAATCTACAATATATTTCCCATTATTGTCTATAATTTGTTGCTTTTCATCAAATAATGTTTCCAACTCTCTCCTCTGATGCAGAAGTACATGTCTACATTTAATATTTGGTTTGGTGGTAGAAGCTTCCAGTGCACTATAACTTGGAAAACCCAACTTACATTTAATAGAATTGGGGATGTTATAGATTTGCCTCATCTACAAATGGTTATGTCATTTGCCGTTCTTGTAAAGAATCCATTTTTCATTACCAGTTACCATTTAATGCAAAAATCCAGATGCATTATGCTGAGCAAGGTCTGAAAAGTATGAATTTGTACACTTTCTTATAAATCATGCCTCTTTCTAATAAAAGTGCTCCAAATTTAGAGATGAAGAATAATTCTAAGATAATAATTTCTGCTTTTTAAGTGCAGTTCTACAAATTCCAAATTTCTTTGTTACAGTCTTCTTAACAGGTTCTTTGTCTTTCAATTTCAGATGGCTTCTTGAATCTTTTGCGCTCAACACTACTAAAGTGCAAAACTAATACTGGCAGCTGCATTTTTATAATTTATTGCCACATATGAATCGGTGTGCTTTTGCTATTCTGTATCCTAAATTATATATGTGTATGTTATTTAAAAAAAAAATGATTTGGACCTTTATTTTTTATCTTGTTTATCATGTATCATGTAATGTGCAATGCATTTTACTAAATATAATCTAGAAATATCTCATATATTCTATTTAAGAGCCGATTAAAAAGTTTGCAAAGTGTTACCACAATAAAAAAATGCAATAGCCACTAAATATGCATATTAAAACTTCCCATACTGTTTTTAAGTGTCTGCTTCTCTTTCATAGAGATTTACGAAAAATCATTATTCCTTTGTATATAAAATGAGTCACGAGTCACTTAAAACAGAGGTTTTCATTATTTTCTAGAACTTGAAATAATTAGAAATTTTTTGTAGGTGTATACCCTGGTATGTATACATTTCCAAAAATGCATCATAAATTTTATAGGTTTCATATTGTAATGAAATTTAGTTTGAATCTGGACTAATACTAAGATTTTAATTTAAGTAATGCATATCAATCTACTATTTAAAAGAGAGAAAAAAAAAATTATCTCCAAAACATCAGTTGCTTACACAATACGAGGTTTGCCAATAAAAAGTCGGTTCATGTTATGAAAGCTTAACTCTATCTAGAAGACTATATTTTTAAATTTTGGACTGCTGCAGTTGAAATTATGCTATTCTTACAAAACAGCGCTGCCAGTTTTCTCACTGGCATCACCCCTGATCAGTACAGTAGTCAACATTGCTGGTTGCCATATGATCGAGCCATAGTTCAAATCTCATAGAATGCTTGGATATTTGTAAGTGTATAGTGACTTTACAGCACAATCACACTTAAAATACACAGTGAGCTGAAAGTTCTCTTGAGTGGTTTGGTGACGTGGGAAAAAGTACAGGAAGCCATTGAACCCGTTCCTAACCAAGAATCTTTGAAATTGTAAGACAATAGACAGAGTCGTACTGCCACTTTTAAGGTGGCCATGAAAAATGAAATCCAATGCTTCTCACTATAATAAAATTCATGGACTTCTTTTGGTATTACTATCAGACAAATAAGAGATATAAGTTGCAACACCAACAGCTTTATAGAATTTAGGTCTGGGCTTTAAAAGCAAGCCAGTTTAACGCTTTAAGACCCTTGCCATTAAAGTGGCTTTGTATAGTATTTTACAGATGAAAATATGATTCATATTGAAATAAGAATGGGCTTATTTAAATTACTGCCACAAGAGCAGAATTATTTTAAAATTTGAGATATTTATATTTTTAGCTTGATTCATAAGAAATCAGGAAGGTAATTCCAAACCATGATAACTTCTAAACTTCACAATCAAGTAACTTTAATTAGCATTTTCTTCCCCCACACATGCCCAGCAATTCTGATCACTCTTCAGTAGACTCATCATTATTCAAGACGTAAATGCCATCAACTTTTATATCACTGTTTGTAGTGCTTTGTGGAATGCATTTGTATTCATATTTATCAAATTTCTGACCTGCTGAAAAGCAAATTACAATTCTATGAATAAAACTGATGTAACCGCTTAAAAACAGGTGAATGTTTAACATTTATTAATTTCAATCCTTATAAAATAATAATGTGTCAAAATTTTGTTTTAAACTGAATTAGTGCAGTGTTTTGATAGTATGAATTTTGTATATAATAAATTATTTTTATAAAAATGGTTTCTATTGCATTTTGATTATTTTCAATACTTTAAACATTACAAAGAGTGAGATCCATTAAAAGAAAAATAACATCAAAACATATATTTTGAAGTAATAATTTCACTATTTACAATTCCTGTGATAAAATACACAGCCACATTTCACACCTCAAAATGATACTACATGTATATATATATATATATATGATGTTAGATTTCATATGTAATCTTTTCTGAACAAATATAAATTGAATGAACACATAAAAAATTCCAAATTTTGTGCAGTTCCTATGATTCTTAAACTATGAGTCCTTGAAGATATCATATCAGGATATGTCTCCACCTTTCAATTTTGAATCATCATTGATTGCACTATTTAGATGCTGCAATGCTGACTGTAAAGCTGAGGATAAAGTTGTTAGTTGTTTTTGCCTTTCTTCCTCCAGAACCTTTGAAAAAAAAATAAAACGTTAAGATTTACAATCTTTATTTTCCAATCAAAGTACTGTATATGTGTGTTGGAGACATTAGCCAAATTGAAATGGATTTATTTAATCTCTGAGGATGAAATGGAGTGGGTGAATCGTAATTATTAAAGAATTATCATACATTACACTGATGTGAGAAAAGTCATGGGATACCTCCCGATATCGTATTGGACCTCCTTTTACCCAGGCAACTGCAGCAACTTGACATGGCGTGTACTCAATTAAGTCATTGGAAATCTCTTACAGAAACAATGAGCACGTTGCCTGTATAGACGTCCATAATTGCAAACGTGTTGCCACAGCAGGATTTTATGCATCAACTGACTTCCTGATTATGTTCCATAAATGTTCAATAGAATTTATGTTGGGCCAATCATTCACTGAAGCTGTCCAGAATGTTCTTCAAACCAATCATGAACAGTTGTGGCCTGGTGACATGGCACATTGTCATCCATAAAAATTTCATAATTGTTTGGATACATAAAGTCCATGAATGGCTGCAAGTGGTCTCCAAGTAGCTGAACATAACATTTTCAGTCAATGACCAGTTCATTTGGACCAGAGGACCCAGCATGCCATGAAAAAACAGCCCACACCATTATGGAGCTACTACCAGCTTGCATGGTGCCTTATTGAGAACTTAGGTCCATGGCTTCGTTGGGTCTGTGCCACACTCAAATCCTATCATCAGCTCTTAAAATCGTGACTTATCTGATTAAGCCACAGTTTTCCAGTCACCTAGGGTCCAACCGATATGGTCACAAGCCCATGACAGGCAGTGTTCTGTTAGTAAAGGCACTCGACTCAGTTTTCTGCTGCCATAGCCGTTAAAGCCAAATTTCAGCCTACTGCCATACAAGACACATCCATCATACATCCCACATTGATTTCTCTGGATATTTCATGCAGTGTTGCTTGTCTGTTAACACTGACAATTCTACGCACGTGTTGCCGGTCTAGGTCATTAAGTGCAGGTGGTCGGCTAGTGCATTGTCTGAAATTAGGTATTTTTGACACTGTGGATCTCAGAATGTTGAATTCCCCAATGATTTCTGAAATGGAATGTCCCATATGTCTGAGCTCCAGCTACCTTTCTACATTTAAAGTCTGTTAATTCCTGTCATGTGGCCATAATCACATCAAAAACTTTTTCACGTGAATAACTTGAATTTAAATGAAAGCCCTGCCAAAGCACTGCCCATTTATAAAATTTGTATGTGATACTACTGCCATATATATATTTGCTATCCCATGACTTTTGTCACCCCGCTGTGTCAGTTTATGGATATCAAGATATATGAGCATTCACAAATTTTTATGGCCAGCATAATCGACCTACAAGAATGTATACAAAATTATTAAAATAAATTACATCTCAACTGCTTATTTGGTACATATATAGTCAGTCAGCTATTGTTAGCCTTCACAGAGATAATTTTCTCACAAAAAGTCTTGTAAAAGTATCCTGTTTTGTTTTTTATTGAAGCAATTTTATTTATAAATGCATAGATGAATGAGCATAAATGAAATATGTCGTTAAAATAATATACAAGTTGGTGCTCTAATTAGTTTTCTTAGTAAAATGTAAATTAACAAATTTTTACTACCATGACATAATACAAGTTGAGTTTTTCACTAAGTACTTAAAAGTGTTCATCAGCAACAGCATAGTGTCGAGAAATAGACACTGATACCTCAATCTGTTATACTGACAGGTACAAGCAGAAAGAGTTGCAGTTTCTGTATATATTTGTGAAAATATATATAGAAAATTAGTACTGCTAATCTTGATTCAGGAAAAATATGACTAACTGGATTCAAAAAGAGTAATAATGAATTAGTAGCATACGTTAAATAGAACGGTACAACTGATGAAAGTAGCCTTTTTAATGGCTATTTCGGTAGTTGATAAAATTAGTATGAATTTGGTAGCCATGGTAGGACATGCAAAATGATTTTTTATATGATAAAAATATATTTTTTAATAATGAATTAACTTTAAATAGTTACTAATTTGTGAATGCAAACACAGTACAAAAATACTTACACATAAAAAAAAATTATTATTTGTATTTTTTAACAAAAAAATAATCGGTTTTCATACAAATGCTATGAACAATAGCAGATTTTGCTTAAGAAACTTCATAATTTTTTTCATAGAATTTGCCACGTAAGCCTACTTTTGATAACAAAAGTTTTTCTAATGTGCCATTACTAATATTGGATCTAAATTTAGTCTTAACTAATTTTTCTAATCTAAATTTTTCTCACACTTACTCCTAACAATGTAAGTAATAAAATCATTTACTTTAGTTATTTTATAACAGTTAATAGAGCCTTTTATCTCAACTCTAGAAGCATTTACTTCTTTAAAAAATGCAAGAAATAGGTTCCATTGGTCGAGGATTCTAGATAAACATTTCTTTAAAGATAGCCAGTGTGTATATACATGTTTAAAAATTTTTCGTATTTCAGTATTATGCAGGTGCTGGAATTGTTTCAATTTTTTATTCCTTTTAGTACTCCATTCAAAATAATAATAAATATCAACAATGTATTCATCCATCCTTACTGGTAAAGAAGCTGCCCCTTTTTCAGCTGCTAAATTTAAAAAGGTGACAGGTACACCTCAGAATTTGCAAATCTGATTTTTTTTTAACTTTTAATAATTAGTTGTGATC
The DNA here is from genome assembly GCA_000611955.2 of Stegodyphus mimosarum. Lineage (NCBI taxonomy): Eukaryota > Metazoa > Arthropoda > Arachnida > Araneae > Eresidae > Stegodyphus > Stegodyphus mimosarum. The sequence continues at coordinate 158,216 of KK122283.1, forward strand.
TATTAAAGACCTGTAGAATGTCCTTCTAAAGTGGAGTAAACTACACTTAAAGAAAGTAAACTATCCTTTAACTTCTGAAGACACTGGATTGAAAAATGGAACAACAATTGGATACAGTTTTGAATTGATATTACTCCTTCCATTTATAAAGAAGCAGAATGGATCTGTTTTAATGCAATCATTAACTGAAGATTTATTTTTAATATCCATTGATTTAAAAAATGCAGGCATTTTGGCACTTGACTATTTCTGAGAGAATTTGTTACCGGGAAACAATTTTCTAAATCAAGATGCAGTATGATCCGATGCATTCAGTGGCAAGTTGTGCTCCAGTAAAAAGGCAAAGAACAGGCATTCTACATTAATAACTTTTTAGTCCTTTGTTTCTAAAGAAAAATTTGATTTTTCGTTTTCTTTTCAATAGTTTATGTTTTTGTGTAAGCTTATGTTTGAGAACAAGGGAACTTCCAACATGCAAAATCAAAAAATCGTAATGACAAAAGGTACACATCACAAATGTATTACATTCCCTTGAGGCAATAATAGAAGGAAAGTCATCTGTATATGATTTTTGAAAACTACATGAGTATTTTTCCTTTTTGCAGATATAACTAAAACAAAAGATCGTAATTTCTTAAATTATTTCTCGAAAGCCAAGCTACGTAAAAATCATGAGAAATTTTCAGAACAAAATAAAATCGGTGGAAATATGTTGAAAATCGGGTTGGCGGGAAAACGGTTGAAAATCGAGAGAGTTGGCAACTCTATACATGCATCAAAAACAACATTTAATTTCATACAATGAGCATATGGAATAATTAGATTAGCATTAAAATAGATGCACCTACTTTACACCTACTCAAGCAAGATTTATAGCAGTTAAAAGCATTCGATGTTCTGATACTGTATCAGGTTATAAAGATATCAGTTTCAAAAAAGATTACCAATGAAGGTATATTTCAGATACTACTGACTTTTGTGAAATACCAAAACATGAAAATGATAATTCTAGAAATCCTATGTGAAGAGAGAATTATGATAGGTATTATAAATGGCCCAAGCATTTACAAAATATTATTTGAAGATTCCAGTGGGATGGGAAAGAACCAGTACACTGATACATATAACCAACAATATGTATCATAACAGTCTAGCTCAGTACACTTCAAACTGTGTTCTGTAGAGTTCTGGGATTCTACGCAACTTCCAAAAATCAATATTAAAATTAGAAATGATTTCTTAAAATCGTGAACAAAGCTAAATATCTAAAATAATCAATATTTTTATTTCCATTGCTATTCTGATGTAAAATATGAAACATACTTGCTTTTAATAATATTAACTTCACCCTATCAAATGTAAATAAAGTAACTAATCTAAGCAGTATAGGAAAATAATTTTTCATGCATGAAACCCATGCATTTTTTTAGTCCCCACTTTTTCCACTAACAAAGGGACGAATTCTGAAAAATTACAGTTCTCCTACACATTGAGCATTTTCGCCATTGTCTTCACTACTATACATTCAAGATAAAATGAATACTAATGCATTAATGGTATTCTTTTGATGAAGATATAAAAAAAATTCTAAATTGTTTACTTTGTTATGCAATGAATTATTTGACAACCACAAAACGTAGCTTTTTACACTAAAATCAGAAAGACATACACTACTCAGAAATTACATAGTTGTTTGAACATAAAATCTTGGATAATTTTTTTTAAACAAAAATAAACATTATTGCACTTTGAAATTATATGATCAAATATACACTCTTTTGCAAAAAAATCGAAGGACTTTTGCGATCGTGACGAAATCTGGTATGCAAAAACATCTTGACCCAACATGCAAATGAACAAGAATTGTGATCATAGCGCGCATTTCTAGTGTACAATTTGCAAAGTATAAAATCAGTAACAGTGAAAAATTTATCTTTTTTGTTGCTGTCATTATAATTCTGTAAAGAAGTGACTAAAGATGCCATTACGACGATATCCAAGACCTTACAGACAACTAAACAACTTCGAATGTGGTCGCATTGTAAGGTTGCGTGAAGCTGAGTGGTCATTCCGATCAATAGGCTGCCACCTAGAGCGTACAGAAGACACTGCTGCGCAAAGATGTTCGCAGCAAAGGTTGTTACATGAAAATTGCCAAAGAAATGAAGGCTCTGGAAGGCCAAGGAGCACGAATGCGAGGCAAGATGGAATGATTGTTTGCCAGGCCCGAATCGCCCCAACTGTATCATTGTCGACTGTTCAAAGCATTACAGCTACGTCTATACCTTCTGTGGTACTGTCCACCATCTCGCAGTGCTTTTCTGAAGTGGGGTTATGCTCACAGAGGCCTTTAAAATGTTTGCCTTTGACCTCACAACATCAGTGGAGTCGTCCAGAGTGGTGTTGCAGCCGATCATCATGGCTGCCATCAGACTGGCATCGCATAGTGTTCAGGATGAATCCCGCTTCACTCTTGAAGCAGATGACCACCATGTTCGTGTCTGGAGAGAACAGGGCCAGCGTCCAAATTAACCTTTGTTTTACAAAGGCATACAGCCATAACCCCTGGTGTGGGGCACTATTTCTTATGACAGCAGGTCATCTTTAGTCATCCTCCGTCGTACATCTTTAACAAATCAATGATATGTTAATACCATCATGTGGCTGGTTGCATTACCCTTCATGGCACGTCATCTGGGCCATTTTCCAACAAGATAATTCCAAGCCACATACCGCTCACATACCTCTGGACTGTCTCTGTGCGGTTGACACTCTTCCTTGGCCAGCAAGGTCACCAAACCTTTCACTAATCGAGAAATTCTGGGACATGGTAAGCCACCAGATTCAGGCACCACAAAATATCACAGATCTGGAGCGACAACTGATGAATGTCTAGCAGAATATGTCGCAGGATGACATTAAGAACCTCTAGCACTCCTTGCCTCAACGAATTCAAGCATGCATTGCTGCCAAGGGTGGTTCGACCAACTACTAATTTAAACACTCAATGGGTGATTGTGAGCCATGAACAGGTACTATGACCTTGATTTTTTTTATCATTTTATTATCTGTGTATGAGCTATACACACATTCAGTTTCATCAAAAACAACCACTTCCTTCATGGTGCTTCGATTTTTTTGCAAAAGAGTGTATATTTAGTGGATATCTTTGTCATTTTGAAAGTGGCATGTTATTAATCCTTCCCTTTTTTAATCTACTTTGTCATCATGTCAAAGAAAACGTACAATGTTTTTAAAATGTAGATACTTTTCTATATAAAAAATCAAATTTGGGTGATATAATTAAAAACGTGCACATTAGAACATATTAGTCACAAGCGAAAAAATCTATATGAGAATATTTCTGAACAGATATATGACTCAACTGAAAATCCATTTGAGAATCAGAATAAAATCAGATGACTTGCCAGTGAAGGAAAGAAAGCAATTAACCCTCTCAGAAGCATAAAATGCTTTTATTTAGTCATGAAAATTTCAGTCACTTAGTAGACATTAACTTGTTATTTAAAATATTTTATTTACTTACATTCTTTAATGATTTAAATATTAGCCTAATGAATAAAAGCTTATGTAAACAAACAATAAAATAATTGATTATACAAATCTAGCTAATACATGTTGTTTAAATACAGTTTTTTATCAGTCCAAAAAGCTGTGCCACCCAGACTGATAATTGATATCTCATCAAACTAAACACCAGTACTTTCAACATAAATTCATAAAGAATAGTCTGAAATTTCTAACAAAGTATAAAAACTTTAATGCATTTCAGGGGAACTTGTCTCAGCAAAAGAATAATTAATTTATGCTGCAACAAAAACAAACTTAATACCAAATGTAAAATGTACTTACAAATGACATCAATAAACCCAAACACTGATATTTTGTGGGAAAAAAATCCAAGGCACATCCCAGCCATTAAATTTATATAATGTAAAAGTAATTAATAAATTAGACTTAAGAAGCTATGCTAACGATTTCTTTTTCATTTCCTACAAAAAACGTGCACAACTTTGATATACTTTTAATGCTTTTTAAGGTTCACTTTTCTGAGGATGGTAGGGATTTCATTAAAAAGATTTTTAATTTTACAAGATCCCTGAGTTAACAAAGTCTGAAGATATCTAGTTTAATTGAAGAATGGAATGTGTTCATTCGTAAAACAAAGATTAAAAAGAAGCAATTATTAATATGGCATGACTAATGAATTACCTTTTAATGAAGAAGATCTCTGATGAACAAGTATGAAACAAACTAAAAAAATACTTAAAGAACAGAAGACAGATGAACCAAACTGCCCAAAATCAGAATATAATAGTAACTACGAAAAAACAGGACAAATGTCCACCAATATTGAAGATGAGTCGTGAATATAACAGTTTTAAATGGCAAACCATAAGAAGCACATTAGATATTCTTTACTATACTAATTTCATAACTGTAATACTGCAGCAGCAGCATTTGTCAAGCATATGGAGAAAAGTGAAGCCTGGACAGATGTTTCTGCTGGTTTCCAAGATAAGGGCAAATTGTACACAAATCACTTCTGGCTATTCATTAATGGTTTTAAGTTCTGGACCAAGCCATAGAAACTGTACTAACTGTTCATGAACTAGCAGAAACATTATTTATGAACTAGCAGAAACATTATTTACGAACTAGCAGAAACATTGTCGATAAATACAGTAGCCACTGAAAGATGAATATAAGGACCTGGTCCAATATAAAATTTGATCAGTGGGTTCCACAATAGTTTTCTATGAAGCAACAAGAGAGTCAATACTTGTGTGTTGTTACTGTCTTGTTACAGAAACATAACCATTTTTGAATAAACTCTAATGATAGAAGATGACTGTATCTTACCTGCACTGAAAGACTCTGTTACAGTAATGTGCTATCAATTTCAAAAGTAGGCTGCATCCTATAAAAATTTTATTAAGTTCATGGTCAGATGTCAAGAGTGCTGAAATTTAAAAAATAGCAATGCTGACTTTTACTGCCAAGAGATGAAAAGATTGATATACCAGTGACCAGCACTCGTCATTCACAAAGTTTGTTTCACCACTATAAAACCATACCTCATGCTTCTTTAATCCCTTGATCACTTTAATCACATGATAAAAATTACTGGTTAGGAATTGTTACTCACGCAGAGCATTATTCTAATTGTGCCTCTATATACTACCATCTGATCTGACCATTATAGAACACCGACTCTCCAGATCTTCAATAATGTACAAAACATCCAAAACATCATCATAAAAACTTTTTGATTATAAAATAGAATTTCATCAGTGTGAAATAAACCTATTGCCAGATAAACAGAAAAGCACAAACATAATGGTAATTGTATACAATCATATCTCCTTTACTTTTTGTCTTATTTCCCTTTCTTTTTCAATTAAAGAAATTAAGCAGAACATTTGCATATAGCTAATATATTATTCTGATACAAGAGCTGCCTTTTCTTATCTTTTTAGTGCTTATTAATATATTTTTTACACATGATCCACCCTATAGCTTTGAAAAATCTCAGTATTTAACAGAACTCAAACCAAAGATTTAATGTTATATATAACTTTATTTTATGAGAAAAAAATTTTTTACTAGCAATGAAAGAAGCAAGCTTGAAATTTAAGTGGTCGAATTCACTATAAAATTTAGAAGTTTCCATTTTAATTCTGGAATTACCTGTATTGATTTATTATGCACATTAACCCCTTAACGCTCGCATAATTTTGAAGAAAATGGTCATAAAAGTGCCTATTTTTTTTATTCAAGAAAATTATATAAAACTGAGTGTATATACAATATTATTT
>KK122283.1:165056-177106 GCA_000611955.2 Stegodyphus mimosarum
AAGTGGTTTGATGAGTGACATCACGACTTGAATTGACTGAGGCAGATCTTTATATGTCTGATCAAAAACCGTGCCTTTTCCGGTATATATAATTTGTGACCATATATACCCTGAGCTTGATTCGCATAATAAATAAGATTTAACTCCAAAACGAGATCTCTTTTTAGGCATATACTGTCGCCACCCTAAACGACCTTTGAAGAGCATGAGAGTTTCATCAATTACAACATCTCGTCCAGGAGTTACAGCCCTTTGGAACAATTCATTCAGGTGCTCTAACACTGGCCAAATTTTATACAGCTTTGGATTTGGATGTGTGTTAGAATCAAACGTTTCGTTATTTACAAAATGCAGAAACTTGTGTATTTCGTAAAATCTGTTACAAGGCATTATGCTCCCGAAAAAAGGTGTTGAAATAGAATGTTTCTTACTCCAGTACATTTTTGTGTCTGGTTTTTTTACAATACCTTGTAAAATTACTATACTCAGGAATTTCATAATTTCTTCTTTCGTGACTGGTGTCCAAGCTTTTCTTTTTTTGAATAGGCGGAATGATGAAGAATTTTGACATTGTTCGGCATATCTATTCGTTTCCGAAATAATGAGATTCACTAAATTATCATTTAAAAAATACTCAAAATATTGTAACACACCAGAACTTGGATCAAAATGTATATTTACCTTTGGCGTTCCTAAAAACTTAAAACGTGGGGGTTCATGATCTACTGAAGTAATTTTAGTCCATACTCGTCCAGGCTCGTACAGCTCCATCATCACTGCTTTCAGATTCACTGTCCGAACTTTCATAAAAATCAGTTATTTCAGAATCACTCTCAGATCCATTTATACTAAAATCGGAATCAGATTCACTGCCTGACTCTACCTCCATAATGTATACAACATTTAAAAAAATATTTTCTTACCGAATGCAAAACACATGCATTCACAAAGAGGCTAACTTAGTAACTGAGAAAACAAAAAAGCGCGCGCTTTGGAAAGTAATAAGATTTCAAAAAACATCTCAAATATGCGTGTTTATAGAGTGCTGACATCTGGTTTAAAATAAATTAACTATCTCTAAAAACATTGCAAATAGTCTAGGGCAGCCATCTGGTGTACATATTGAGAAATAAAACATGATTCCGGGCATAAGAAATAGATTGTTTTAATATTTTTGGCGCATTATTTTTGAACACTCCAGCCCGGAAATATCACGGGCGCGAGAAATAGAGGACGAAACTTCACCCCGTCATTTTCACGGGAGCGAGAAGGAAGGGGTTAACTGACTTGATCACCAATTTCATAAAATAAGTATATATTTTATTAAATAAAAAATTTCATGCATTAACGGTAACACATGTAATCCTCGAAAAGAAAATTTGACTCCATAAAATAAGTCAAGCAAAAAAATCAGACAGCTTATGAATAAAATTCACCAGTATTCAAGAAAAAACGTGTAACTAAAACTATAAAATCTTGTAGTTTACACTGGGTTCTAAGCCCAGTGCCTTTCCTCCCATAGTGTAAATACATGCTATTTTGCTTAGAAAGCCTTCTATGAGAGCACCTTTTCCCATAGGCAGATAAACAAAATTCTTGTCATTTTATCACAAACTTGGAAGGCAGTAATAAAATTAATTTGCTTGTTTTGGTTACTTATAGTTTCAATATGTGTAAAATAACATTTTTAAATATATTAAGCATAACCTCTTGAAAACATTTATTGAATATAATGAAGAATATTGCAGAGTTGTATGGAATTTTTCAACTAATAAAGCATAATATTACACTAACTGGAATTTTTCTCTATTAGGAAAAGAAAAAATTATTTGTATAGAACCCTACTACCAACAAAGTTGAAATTATTTGCATACAGTTATCTATCTTATTTGAAGATATATGTTTAGGATCAGTATTTAAGAAAAAGCCTGCAGCCCCCTTTTTCAAACCTCATGCACATACACAGTATGTGTTTACAAAGTTTGGAGTTAAAATGTATTGTCTACTTATGGAAAAAAGTATGAATGAAATTTATCATTTGATTTTCAAGCTGATAATTATGGATTTAATGAAAACCCATGCAGCCAATTGTGCATTCATTCTTAACGAAGTAAGAAAGCCTTCTCTGCATAATGCAGTTGCCATCAAACAGCTTGTTGCAAACTAATTATTCTTCATCATCTTTATTCATCATATCTGGCAGATTCTATTGTCTTAAATGATCTCACACTGAAGAAACTGAAGAGCAACATTTTGACAGCACTGCAGAAATTTAAAAAAAAAAAAAAAAAAAACTGAAGATAGAATAAAAATATTCCATTTTAAAAATTAAAAAAACTGTAAAGTAGGTGTTTCAAGAGCTGATTTCAACAAATCAATCCCAAATCTTTAATGCCAAGCAGGTACCACATCCAATGGAATGTGTATAACAGATAAAACAGTTATTTTCTTCTGATGTCAGATTTTATAAATTCTTCATCAAACTTCATAAACATGATGTAGATATATTAAAATAATACAAACTGTAATGTAAAATTAAATGAACATTCTTCTCACATGAAAAATTTTCATCTTTTAAGAAAAAATAGTGTGTATTAACTATAGAAACAGATACTGATGTTCTATGCTATCTATATCTCAACTTGTTAACCCCATTAAACAGTTATTTCTTATCTGGCAGAAAATGAAAAGAAATAAATTATTAATTAAGAAAAGAAAAATGCCGAAATAACTGAATTTTTAACAGAAGTTCATTATGCTTAATTTTTGATTATGAGTTTTATATGACTGTGTTAGCTGACATTAGAATACTTCAGAATTATACCTAAAAATTAATATGCATTTTATAAAGAAAATACAAACCCTTTTTTGTTGGTCTTTATGTTTTTCTAGTTCTATTTTGATTGATTGCAATAAATTATTTCCCTGATGTTCTCCACAATTAGGATTTTGTACAACTTCCTATGAAATAAAATATGAAAATATAAACATTTACCAGAATATAATTTCATGCAAAATGTATATGTACTTAGATGTAATTAAAAAAAATCTACCAAAAAAATTCTATCTATTTGGGAAGTGAAAGAAAATAATACATTTTTCATACCTTTTGTCATATTTATCATACAGTATGATTTCTGTCATTACTTTGATCATTTGCCAGCATGATGGGAATTTGTAAATACCATTTTAGAAAAACGTCTTCATCTTGTCTTCAGAGGTGAAGAACGGAAGTAATGCTTGGCTCACATGTGCTTCACTTTTTAATTTTTTTCTGTTCAAAAAGTTTTTCAAGGGCAGAAACAACTGTTAATTGAAGGATGCTAGGTCTGATAGGTATGATAGATGGAGCAGAATTTCCCAACCCAGCTCTGCCATTTTCTGATGAGCTGCCAAAACAGTATGTGGTTTAGCATTATCAAGATGCACTATTAAGTGCTTCCTATCAAAATCTCTACCCCCTTTTTTTTTGTTTAAATTATCCATTTTCTGACAGTATCTCCCTGAATTAAGCATTTCATTAGGTTTCCAAAGTTCGTAATGTATTGGTCCTTGGACATCTTACATTATTCACACAATTCTCTTATTCAGGCACAAGCTTGATTTATAGGTGGAGAAAGCAGATTGCAAGGGCTCACAGTATGCTCTTCTAAAGATGTAGGCAACTCCACTTTTCATCACTAGTTGCCATCCAGTCCAAAAAGGTTTTGTTTCTCTTCCAAGCACAGATGTGAATATGATCATGAAAATTTTTAACTTAAATCGTGAGGCACTCATCTCGAATACATATAGACCAATCAGAGTTTTCGAATATAGTCCACAATAGTTTAATGAGCAGAGTTAATTTTTTTTTTCAGAGTCTCTGACACTATCCAAAAAGGATCATGCTCTATCATGGTCTTGATAATATTGGCATCGGCTAAAAATGGCTGCCCAGAGCGTGGCTATCATTAAGGTGGAAGTCACGTGCTTCAAATTCTTCAAACCATTTCCTTCACATTCAGTCCAAAACTGCATCTCCATCAAAAACTTTCACTAAATTTCAACGTGCTTCTGTTGTATTTCTTCCTTGTTGGAATTCATAAAAAATAACAATGTTGTAAAGTAACTTTGTCAGTCACCTTGAGCCATATATGTCTCAAATGAACACGTGCATATGAGCTGAAACTTGAAATAACATTGGACACAGAACTTACTGGTAGGTCTTATATAAGCTTGGCACACGAATATTAAATACAAAATGGAACTTTGCAAAACAAAAAATATAACAAATTTTTAAAGAAATATGCATATATATGCAATAAAAAAAGGACTCTGCAATATTGATAATGTATAACATAGCAGGTTGAATTCATAAATGATGAATAAGAATTTTGATGGTGCAGAATGCTGAAATGGCGATCCACAATAAATAGGAAACTGCCAGCTGAGGCAAATTAAATTTTTCATTTCATTTCACTAAACATGTTACCGCCACTAACAACTTGGCACACTATTTGTGCCTATTTTAAAATGTTTGCATTTTTGATAACTTTGCAGTCAGAAGACTTTGCAGTAAGAAGAAGTACCAGACAGCAGTCCAGCTAGGCCGAAGATTAGCCAAGTGAGTGCGCATTATATTCATGAGAAATTGTTATTCAGACCGAGTTAGTTTTGGTTCTCAATGCAATTTGTCTGGATAAAAAATTCTGCTGTAAAATTATTATTAGCTATTACGTCATGAGAAATATGTAAGAATTTATGACATGAATTAGCCTCGAAATAACACAGTGCAAAGAGAGATTACTATTTTTAGAATAGGGAAGGGACATTAACTTATGCTGCTAACAAATTATAATTTATCTTTTACATATTCTTTATTTTTCTTATGTATATAAGAAATATATATATTTCACTCACACATATATATAAGCTATATATCAGACATACATAGAGCTTATATATATGTACATATATACACATATATATACACAGACACACACATATATATATATATATAGCTGAAGTACTTGGCATTGCCCAAGCTTTATGCGCAATAACGAGACTTCACTTTGGGAGATGAGAGTAGTGTTCTCCCCTGCAAAATCTCAGGTAGACATTGATTTTCCTCTCGTGAATCAAGATGTTCACGGTAAACTCTGCAAAATTTTAACAAACTTGAATAAAACTACAGATTTTATGCAGCTGGAAATCATATATTTATTTTTATCGGAAAGCTTGAGGGTACACAATTCTTTTGCTTGAGCACCCAGAGATTAAAAGCATTGAATCTGGCATGCTGACTCTTGACACTGCATTGAATCTGAATCAAAAGCATTGAATCTGACATGACTCTTCAGCATGCCAATTATAATTGCCAACTTTAATTGGCCATATGTAAAATGTGGTGTTTCCAAGTTAATAACTCCCACACAAAGTAATTATCCAAGTGCCTAGTTGATTCTCATAGCAAATGCAAGCCAGATAGGAAACTATAATCACTTGAAATCGAGGGGCACATTAAAATCACCGAGTATTAACAGAATGTGAAAAAAATACATCTTCATCTGCAGCATTCCCTGTGATGATAGTGGTCTTTATTACAGTCGGCGATTCTTCACAATGAACTTTGTTTCATTACAGTTTTGGTGGGTCATTCTTAGGTAATAATATGATAGAACATTTCTTTTTTTTAAAGTGAGCTTTTGTGGCAGGTAATATTTCTGAAGGCTCCAGAGTATTTAACAATATGTTAGAAATGCATAGCTTCCTCCGCCTCCATTACTAATTAGTCTATCACTGTGAATGTAAATGGCCCTTTCACCCCCACCCCCCAAAAAAAAAAGAAGGTTTACCTGATACAGGTAATCCAAACTGACAACCACACTAAGCAACAGTCAGTTGAAAAATGGCAATTTAAAATTTAACACGATATATAAATGACTTTCGAACTTTCATTTCCAAATAAAATTGCTCTGTCTCCATTACTAAATCAATGCACAAAAAGGTGACAAGAGTTGCTGGAAGCATTTCTTGAATGAGCTTGTTAATATATTGAACACAGTCATTTTTTTATGCTAAATGGCCATCGATGTTCTGATGATCGAAAAAGTTCATTTTGCATTTAACATGTTAATAATGTATACAAATGTTCATGCGAGATTCGTAATGCAGGATCAAATCTATATATAGGGATATTTTTTACTCTGTGCACATTTTTATGCAGACTGTTTGTTATGCGAGGCATTCATTGTGTAAAGCACCACTGCAATTCTAAAACTATCAAACCATCTTCATATCATTTTACTTATTTTAAATACATATATATATTTTCCTAATACAGGTAAAAGCCCAACTCATGTGAAAAATTATCTTTGTCAAGCATGATAAAAACATGACAAATATGACTTTCAAAAGAATATATAAAATTAAAACACATATACTGGAATACATACATGTGGAAAGCTGTGCTTCTGAATAAGAAAGATTACTATAACAATATTAAAAATGCAATAATTATAGTTATTAATAAAAAATTTTAAAAAATTAGTATACATACAGAAACAAGCTGTGATAAATTTCCAGCCACTTGATTTGAAGTTTCTTGAACGACATTCTGTACTGCTTCTTTCACTTCATGGCACTGGTCATCAAATTTTTTAAACAACCTTTTTTCCATTTCAGCATATTCTTTATATAAATTTGACTCTAAGGTTTGTAACTACAATAAAATATGTGAAATGTTTAAACTTGAAATTTCAACAAAATGAGCATAAAATTTAAATTTTAGTAATTTTGAACTGAATTATATAGCAATCCACTTTCTAACCTGAATTTTGACCTGAAATATATAATGATTAATTTCAGAAATAATAAAAAATCAAGGCAAACAGCAATTACAGAAAAAACTGTAATTATTTTACGTACAAGTATACTGAACATTCCATTGCTGAATATCATCTATTTTAATATTAGATTAAATTGTATAGAAATGAAATAAGAATTTCTATATTGTTTTACTCACTTTGTTACAAATTATGGTCTTCATTTCTTCTATCATATGCCTCGAAGCTTGTAATTCAGTCCTTTCAGTGATCTGAGATTGTTTAATGGTCATCATTTCCTCCTTAAAAAGTAAGATTATTACAGATCTACATAAAACTAAGATCATAACCTGACACATAAGCATAATAGCTATTTAAAATTCATAAATATCAACATTGTTAAAAAAAGGTGCTTTCAGATTACTCATATCCCAATGAAGTCAGAAACTCATTAGCAGCTCTGCAGAGTAGTCACGAACTCGCTGCTGATTTTAGACTTGCATCTTTTTTCATAATGCGTCTAGTGCCACACTTTTTTTTTAATATTCTTTTTTCACAATATATATGCACGCTTCTTGGAGGAATTACAGCAATCAGCAGTTGTGTCTGAGAATAAACCCAGTTCTTTTTCACAGAATTTCATTGATGTATTTCCTTTGATCAAGAATAAATAATGCAAATATGGATTGCAAATGAGATAAGGCTATCTTCAAACAGTTTATGACCCACATTCTAACATATTGCTTACAATTCTAACATATTGCTTACACTGTGTTTCCATAAAATTTGTTCATTTAAGAAGTACAACTTCAAAGTAAGTGAATTTTTTCATTCTGTATTGTTGGCCAAAACATGTTTCATACACATTTCTGCATGTGAAAATTACCTACCTTTAAGGATCATCAACGAAAAAAATTAAGGACCCATCAAGCCAAGAGGAACTCAATAAATTACCTATAACTGAACTTTAGTTTTGTAATTTGTAACAATAAAATAAACCTGTAAGTAAGATACATTATTCTTAAACATAATCTAATATTTAGCTCAATTAGAAAACAAATTTAGGAATAAAATTAACTTCACAAATTTGCTCAAGTAATCGGTATTAAATTATAAAATTTCTTGAAACATTTATATTTTATATTTATAAGAGTCTGACATATTTTAAAGATCAGTGGCTTTTCATTTAAATTATACTAACAGCTTTATATTGATCCTTTCTTTTATACCTCATTTTGTCACGTAATCACTCAGTCCAGAGATATATGCAAATTTTATGTTAAGTGGCATAAGTTAGACTGTGAAGTAAAATAATAATTAGTATAAATTCATAACAGAAGCTTGGCTGTTGCCACTACAGTTGCTTGCTTAGAGACATAAAGCCAGTGACAAGAACAGACATGAATGGCAGACGTTTGTAAATGTTGAAAGCCAGTTGCACTTTGTCTGGCTCCGTTATCATAGCTTCATGTAGATTTGCTGAAGTTGCAACCCATTTAATATAGAGTATTTAATATAAAGTTCCTATATGCCAATGAAATACAGAGATAATAGGTTGTTCTGTATTATTTTAGGTCTTATTAGCTGTATGGTATAAATGTTTATGTTAAAATTTACATTTTTGTGTTGTATCTGCATACACAGTAAAGATTAAAAATGATAACTCACCTTAATGTGTAGAGATAACTTCTAATGGTCAGCACTCAGTTACAAATAATTATGTAGTTAGATACTCTTTGTCATACTAAATTTACATGGTTACAATTACAATTTTTTTATTTATTTATTTCTAAAAATATCCATTAGAAAAGCACTAAGAACATTTTACAGCAGTTGTAATTTATGATAATGATTCTAAACTGATATTAGTATAACTATACATTAGAAGTTTAAAAAAATTATGCTTCGGAAGATCAATAAACAACAAAATATTTACGCATTGTTTTAACTTTAAAATTTTCCAGATATTTTAGCTAATTTACATTGATTCTCTTCTCTTTAGCATCTGCTCCAAATTTATTTGTTTGAATAAATAAATCAATGTTCCCATTAGCATCACCTATCATTAGCATCATGCTTCATCATCATACCTAATTTGTTGAGATTTCAACAACATACCTTTGAAGAATAATTTTCTCTCTCTTTATAAAACAAATTTCTTTTTCAATGAATTTCCTCTTCATTTTAGAATTTTCAGATTTAATAAAGATTTTGTTATTCTAAAGAACTGCTTGTACTTGGAATGTATAGAAGGAATTTCAAATTTTATATCTTCCATAATATGAGTTTTGGAAATGCTATACAGTCGAGACTGGTGCCAGACACAGCGTGGCAGAATTTTTTAAATTTAGGGCAAATTAAATTTAGAACTTACAGCATACATTCAGTATATATAGTGCACTGAGACATATACGATGAATCTTTTACTTCACTCTCCCTCCCCAAATTTCTCAGATGCCTGTGCCTAATAGAAAGATAAGAAATAAAGGGAAGATAAACATATTAAGAGAAAGATTTCTAGGATCCAAAGAGAAAATTCAAATAATTTTCTTTTCACTGTTCTTCCAAAAATTCTCCAAAAGTAATTCATCGTAAATTTCCTATAAAACACAGCTATTAAATGTTGATAACCAAGAAGACACTTTTCATTTCATCACATTTTTCAGGACATTCTAGATCTATAAATTTTACCTTTAGACCTTTCACCTGGAAAGGTGAAAGACCTTTCCTTTAGACCTTTCCAGGTGAAAGGTCTAAAATCGGAAAGAAAAATCATCCCTACCAATTCTGTAAGAGTGAAAAGATTTTGGGGGGAATAAAAAAATCGCAAAGTAGCATTCATGTCATATGCCATATTGTAAAAAATGATTACCTAATTTTCTTCCCAATTCAAGTCCTACACTGATGACTCTTGCTGTGAACGCAACTGGTTCAGATTGCTCTTCATCATGTTTGTTTCATGAATCATGTTAACCAATTCTTCCTCAGCCATTATTTCTTCAATATCTGCCTTAGCTAAATCCTGAAAACCTCCTAGTCCTATAGTTTGGGCCAATTTCGTGATCTGAGAATATTCATGCTTTAATGGTAACCTATCATCCTCATCTTCAGCAACATCAGGGGATATTGCTTTCCAGCATGCATTCAGCACTGATTGTTTAATCTGAGTATATGACAGTCCAACATGCTTAACGCAATCTAAGATTGAAAATTTCTTCCAAGCATCCATATGAATAAGAGATTCATCATTCTCCATTTGTTCTAAAATATATGTGAAGGTTTGTTTGATATACAATGCCTTTCGAAATTATTCTTTGATCTAACGGCTGTAATAAGGAAGTTGCATTCTTTGGTAAAAAGAAAACTTCTACATTTTCGTGTTTTAATTCTTGAGGACCAGGTGCATTATCAGTTAACAGAAGAGCCTTAAACGGCAATCCTTTTTACTTAAACAATTTTTTACGTCTGAGACAAACATGGTATGAAACCTTCATTGAAAGCTATAACAGTATCTCATGCTTTCTTATTAGCCAATAAACAGGAAGGTTATTTATGTTCATCCCTTTAAATGAACATAGTGTTTTTGATTTGTTAATAACCAATAGTTTCATTATATAATCACCTGAAGCATTGCAACAGAAAAGAATTCTTACATAACTTTTTGGCTATCTTATGACCACTAGCTAGTTTGCAAGCTTTAGCTAAACAGGTTCTTTCAGTTTTTTTTTTTTTTTTTTAAGACCAACCCAGACTTGTCAGCATTGAAGATCTGATCAGAAGTGCAGGAGTTGGTGGCAATGATTTCAGCAAGTTTTGCTGGATATTGTTATGCTGCATCTGAATCAGCAGATGCACACTGCACAAAAAAAAGGGGGGGCGGACAGTTCTACATCTCCCATTCTACTGCACTGATTGACAAAATTTAAATTGCATTTTTTCATTTCTCGAAAGCACAATTTAGGATATGTATTAGATTTATACATAGCATTGTTCTAATATATTGGTATTTTGACCCAAAATCGGCCTTTTCTGAAATGACATGCCAATTTTTCCCATATTTCGATTCTTGACTCAAATTATGCCAAACCACCAAGTTTTGTAAAAATCATGCAAGGAGTTTTAAAAAAAATTAGTTCTCAAAATTTTAACACCTCAATGTTAATTGAATTTGATACATATTTATTAATATCTCTTTTTTTATTAAACTTACTTGATTCCTTCTTCTGGAATTTGAAATTTAGGTTCATTCCAGATAAAATTCGCCCATTTTTTACAATTTATTTATAAAATTTGTATTTTTAAATAATTTTTATACCTTTTTTGAAAAAAATTTGGAATTATAGCCTATAAAATTTTTACTATCATCTTAAAGAAGATTTCTAAGCATGCCTGCAAAAAATGAGTTTTTTTATTCAAAATTTTCTAGGATATACGTGAAATTATATATTGGCACATTTTGAAATTTGGAATATTTGTTACATGTGATAATAACACCAAATGTGGTTTACGTACTTTGTTAAAATTATTTGAAATAATGAACAATGACTTTTTTTCCGCTCTTTCGCAATGACAAAAATTAAAGGAAAATAGGTTGCTATAAATTAAGAAGTTCGCAAAGTAAATTATTCTTGGCGCATACTGAAGAAAAATGCACGAAGGTATATTTTTGAATTTCTCCATAAATTGTTCCCCAAATTTTACAGAATTTAATATTTAGGCATAATTTGAGTCGTAGAATATATGGAAACAAATTTGCATGTTATTTCAGAAAAAGTGGGATTTCGTCAGATAAAAAAAGATCAAAATACCAATACTAGAACAATGATATATATAAATCCAATACATATCCTAAGTCACGCTTTCAAGACATGAAAAACGCAATCTGAATTTCGTCAATCAGCCTAGTAGAATAGGAAATACAAAACTGTCCCCCCCCTCTTTTTGTGCAGTGTACTTTCTTAGTACTAACTTAAGACAATCTTATTGGCTCTGCAAAAATTGGCTTCAACACCAGCTACTGAAATGACGCTCATGCAATACACAAATTTGTCAAGAAAATTATCCGCTTCCAACGTTGATGCAAAAATCACTTTTTTGGGGATTTGGATAGAAAGCAAGAACAGAAAAAAACTTTTCTACTCTTGCTTTCTAGGTAGCGTAGCAACCCCGATATAGTATCTGTGTGGCAAGGGGGACACTCGAAATACACGACGGGGCAAAAGTCCTCTAGAGATGTTGGTGGTAGGG
>KK122283.1:177126-189898 GCA_000611955.2 Stegodyphus mimosarum
GCCTCCCAGGATGTTCTCTCTCAAAACTAGTTTAACTACACAGTTAGTGCAGCTGAATCAAACCTGTTACCACCAATGGTGAAATTCTGGCATCTAACTCACTTTTACCTGTACCTGTTGACCAAAACCCCATATTTCATAATAATTTGTAACCCTTTCTTTTTCACTAGCTAGCAAACTCAGTTATATTATTTATTAACAGTTATATTGTTTATTAACAGTTATATTATAATTTTTTACAACAAAAACAAATGTATTAATTGCAAAAAGAAATACCAATCAGAAAAATGAGTATTGAATTTCAAAAGTATATATTCACATGTAATACATGTGTGTTATGTGCATATCCAGGGGTTGCCCCATGAATACTTTTTGTGACATGGTGCATTGCCTTGTTAATACATTTTCACAATTTTTTGGTGGGGGTATGCAAAACCAAAGAACATGAAAAAATTTAATACCTGCATTCGCCTGAGATCTTGCCTCCAATCAGCATTATTAAACTGTCTCATTTCAGACAACTGTTGCTCAAGTATTTCCTATATATTAAAAATTTTTAAAGAAATATTAAATTTAATAATTCAGATAAAAATTAATACAGTTTTCAAAAATAATGTTATGCATGTGTGAATTTGTCGACAATCAAACAATGATTAATTAAAATCCAGTATCACCCAATTAACCTGACTATATTAGGAGATAGTATTTTTATGCCTATTTATTTCCTAACATAAATATAACGTACAGTACAAGCAAGAACATTTATGAATACAAAGACGTAAGTGATGCCATTCACAAAAAGGGTAATGTTATTTTTAATAGTTCGATGGCTTTGCCGCAACATCCTCCCCACCCTGGTCAACCTCCAGGGGGATGACCAGCTGCACCGGTCGGGTAATGGTATGTCCATTGATGCGTAGAACACAAGTACGGACTTTCTTGTCGCGGCCAAGGATTAGCTCCTCGACACGTGCCTTTTTCCAAGTGTGGCGAGGTCTAACATCTTCTTGTAGTAGGACAATGTCCCCTTTACGGATTTTATTTGTTTCAGATGGATTCCGCACTTGATGAAATGTACGCAAGTCCATCAGATATTCCTTTTGCCATCTTTTCCAAAAGGAGTCCATCAAATGTTGACGATTCTTCCACATACGATTTAAATTTGTTTCAGGATTTGTGGGGCTGGAAGGAATAGTAGTTAATTTCTTTCCTATGAGGAAGTGCGAGGGTGTTAAAGCTTCCTCAGAGTCATCTTTTATTCCATATTCATGGACAATCGGTCTACTGTTAAGAGCGGCTTCAATATCACATAATACAGTGATCAAACCAGCGTCATCCAAAAGAGCCTTACCTAATGTTTTCCGAAGGCATTGCTTAATTGAGCCTATCATTCTTTCCCACCATCCTCCCCACCAAGCCGCTCGTGGGGCGATGAATTTCCATTTGATGTTGTGGTGGGCATAGAATTGTTGTACCTTGGCAGAAGATATAGTATCCCAGAATAATTTCAGCTCTTTGTCCGCAGCACAGAAAGTTGTGGCATTATCAGTATACACCGTATGAGGAAGTGAACGTCTAGAGACAAAACGTTGTAATGCAAGTAGGAAGACGTCAGTACGCAGATCGGAAACTAATTCTAAGTGGATAGCTCGGGTTGTAGCACATGTAAAGATGACAATGTAAGCTTTTGTAACGAAGTTGTTATTTTTTACGTAGAGTGGTCCAGTAAAATCCATTCCGGTAGTTTCGAAAGGAGATGACTTTTGAATTCGCTCAGCTGGTAATGGAGCTTCTATCTGTTCACTTCTCTTTTGTTTCAGTACTTTACATGGAAGGCAAGTCTTTAACACCTTTTTAATGGCGTGCCTTGCTCTTAATATCCAATATTCTGAACGAAGCTGAGAAAGTACAATCCGAACACCGAGATGATGCATTCGTAAATGTGTTTGGCGTATCAGTAGGGTTGTAAAATGATGAGAACCTTCCAATAATATGGGATGTTTTTCAGCATGAGATAAATCAGAAAATTGTAGTCGACCACCAAGAAGTATAACATTGTTCTTGAAAAAGGGGTTAAATTTTTTTATCCTTGATTTCTTAGGGAGTGATTTTCCTGTCAACAGAGCTTCATATTCTGAAGGAAAGGATTCTTTTTGAACGGTCTGTATCCAATAAATACGAGCTTGATTTAATTCTGTGGCAAGTAACTCACCCACTAACTTTTCTTGTTTCCTACAGTTGTGAATAAAGCGAAAAATCCAGGATGTTACACGTAGCAATTTAAAGTAAGAACTGTAGTTTGTAGCATTTATGATTGGTTGAGTAGATACGATGTGAAGGGTCTGAACTTTTTCTTTCTTTCTTTCTAAGTTATGACTGTAATCTGTAGAGATAGTATCAGAATGAGGCCAATATTCTGGAGATTTGACTAACCATGGAGGGCCGTTCCACCAAATTTTTAGGTTTTTTAGTGTTGATGGTGAAACACCTCGAGAAAGTTTGTCAGCTGGATTGTCTCTGCCAGGGCAATGTCTCCACTGTGAAGGATTAGTATAGGAAATAATTTCTGTTACTCTGTTGCTAACAAAAGTTTTCCACTTGTTGGGGTCACTGCGTATCCACCCTAAGACAACTTGAGAATCACTCCATAATGTTGCATTCGACGAACATATATTTGTTTCAGCACAGAAATATTGTAACAAACGTGCTCCCATTAGGGCCGCTAAGAGCTCCAAACGAGGTAAGGTAACTTTCTTTATAGGAGCTAGTTTGTTGCGACTACACACTAAATGCACATTCGTTTGGTCACCTTTAAAAGTAACAATGTAGAGAACTGAACCATAGGCACGTTCAGATGCGTCACAAAACACATGAATAGCAAAGGGAACATGTGATGAAATGCCTATGCATCGAGGAATTTGAAGGGAGCAAATGTCATCAAGTTCTTTTACAGCTGCATACCATAAAGTTGATAAATTAGCAGGTAGTAATTCATCCCACTTGATTCCAAGAATCCATGTATCTTGGAATAAGATTTTCCCAAGGATAGTAAATGGTGAAAAAAGTCCTAAGGGATCATAAAAACTAGCAATGCAGCGGAGTAACCATCTCTTTGTAAGTGGTTTGTCTGGGGTAGAAACACAGAGGGAAGTCTTGAATGCATTCTTCAAAGTATCAGAATTTGTATTCCAGCCAATACCTAAGACGGTTGTTTCCGTTTTGTGAGATTCTTCATGTGTTTGTAGTACATCTTTGAGTTTCAAAGAGTTTGTAGCCCATTTTTCCATAGGCAGTTTCATTAGAGCCATTAAATTCTTGATCTCGTGATATAGCATTATAATGCGTGATTCAGTTTCCATACTAGCAAGAAAGTCATCCATATAGAGATGTTTATCTATCATTGATGCAGCAATTGGAAATTCTGTGATATGTCTTGCAGCCAATTCTCGTGTGGCAGCACAGAGTAAAAACGGACTGCAAGTAAGACCAAATGGTAAACGAGTAAATCTATAAACAGTTATTTCATCTGTAAAGGTAGTAGGTTGAGATGAATCAGATTGTAATTTGTACCAAAAAAATTTTGTGATGTTCCTATCGTCTTTATGTAGTGACAACTGTAAGAAAGCTTGCTTACCATCACATGTAACAGCGAATTCATGCAATCGAAACCTTAGTAGACAACCAATAGTTTCAGGAAGAAGATTCGGGCCAGCTTCCAAGATATCGTTCAGTGAAGGCATTCCTGGAGCATGCGAGGAAGCGTCGAACACAATCCTCCACTTGGTTTCAGATTGCGTTTTCTTTCTTACAGCATGATGAGGAAGATAATATACTGACTTCTCATTGGATTCATCTATGGAACATACTTCAACATGTTTTTGTTCAATGTAATTCAGCATGCATTTGTCATATTGTGTCTTGAACACATCACTAGATGCAAGTCTTTTTTGAAGAGAATGAAATCTGTTTTCCGCTATAATTTTGTTTGTAGGCAAAGGTGTGAGCAATGGCTTTTTAGGTAGAGACACAATTCTTCGATTGTCCTCAGTGTTGTAAGTTTTGTGAAATTCTGATAAAATTTCTTCATCGCGAGTAGTCATTTTTCGTTTCTGCGCATCTTGTATCGCAATGGTGTCTAATTCCCAGAAACGACGTACCTGATCATTTAAACAATCAGTTTCAACTTGCACACAAACTTGATGGACAGAAGTCTTGTCTGCGATTGTAGTATGCGTTCTTGTTCCACTAAGAACCCATCCAAACACTGACGGTATCAGAACAAAAGATTCTGAAAGCTTGATTGGAGCTTCTGCGGAAACAATTTGCCAATAATGATCACCACCAATAAGTATTTCTATGGGCAGTGAAGAGTCATCCGGTGGATCAGCAATTCTCAATCTTTTCTTCTGAGCAAAGTGAACTATTTCTGGTGGAGCAGTAGGATGTGTAGTATAGGAATTGGAGCTTTCAAATGCGGAGATCGAAAATGTTTGGTTGCTCCACAAACTTGAAAGTGACAGTTGAACACATCTACGTTGTTCTTGTGAAGTAAAAGATTCAAATGCTTGAACTAAAAGTGAGGCGGAACTGACAACTTTAAGCTTAAGTTTTTCAATGAGGTTTGTGTGAACAAAACTTGCTTGGCTACCACCATCTAAAATGCAGCGTGTTAATTTAGTAATGCCTGTGGGGCCAGTAACATACACACGAGCAGTTTGCAAATGTGTGAAAATAGTTTTAGGAAAGGTTATGTGATTTACAGCACTGCTAGTTACCCGCAGTTGATTGTTTTCAACAGGAGGACAAATAGAAACATGATGCCTTTTCTTGCATTTAGTGCATCGTGCAGTATTTTTTCTTGGGCAGTTTGAAACTCTATGACCACGGTTAGTACACAGAAAGCAGCGATTTGAAGTTTTAAGTTTCTGAACACGAGTATCATAGTCTGTAACAGTTTCACAATATTGAGGCCAATGTCCTGTAGTATCACAAAATGAACAAAATGGCGAAATTTTCTTACGTTTATTTACTGTTTTGGAATTGATACTAAAATTTTCTACCGTGAACTTTACGGTGTGATCAGAAAAAGACGTACCTTTAACTCTTTGTGTTGCAATTACACCTTCCACTTCTTCTGCCAGGAACTGCATCAGTCTAGTAATATTACCTTCATTTAGCTTTTCACGCTTGGCATAGATAATCCAGCGGCAACAAATATCATTGGGAAACGCACGAATAATTTTTGGCACTAGGATTCTACCGTATGCTTCAATATTCTCACCCAGAGCAGTTAAAGCTTGAATTCTCCTGTTACATTCTATGTAAAGATCATTTAGATGCGTAGGAGATGGGTCTTGAATAACAGTTAAATGTTCTAAGTAATCTAAGTGTGACTGGATAATTCGATCTTTATTTCCGTATCTTTCCTTTAACAATTTTTTTGTTGTTTCATAGGTGTCTCCTATTACACTAATTCCATCAACAAGGCGTTTAGCTTCACCATCTAAATAACCTCTGAGGAAAACATGTTTATCAATAACAGAAAGATGTGGATTGGCATCTATAGAAGATTTAAACTGTTCCCAAAAACATTGCCACTGTTCAATTTCTCCTGTAAATGATTGTAGTTTAATTGTTGGCAATTTAACTGTATATGATTGAGCCACAGGCGCTGTAGTAGAAAGGTCGCCAAATTTCATCGCCAAATCATTGGTATCCATATTGGAAGCAGTAACATTATTTGCAGTTAGCGATAATTTGTTCTGAATAATTTTTTGTGCTTTGAAAACTGCGGATTCACCAGTATCTATGTAGTTTTCACACTGCAAATTATCATTTTCGTATTCATCGTCAGAAAGAAAATTGTGAATTTCGTTATCTATTAGTTTCATATCATTTAAGGCAGCTGTTAAGCGATTAGAAATATATTCAATCTTTTCAATTGAGAAATCATCGTTCAAAGTATCAATTTCAGTAGAAAAGCGAGAAACATTACTTCGCACGGCTTTCCGCTTTCGTTTCAGTTGCGTCATTTTGTCTACAGCTTCAGCGGTCGGCGCCATTGCTCGAGTAGTAGAGAACACAAAACAAAACTACGCTTTAATGTCGGGAGTAAAATAATTCAGCAAAAATAATCCAACAGTAGGAAGTATAAGTTCAAGGTCCTGTTTCGTAAATGGTTATTTCGGCACCAAATATTAGGAGATAGTATTTTTATGCCTATTTATTTCCTAACATAAATATAACGTACAGTACAAGCAAGAACATTTATGAATACAAAGACGTAAGTGATGCCATTCACAAAAAGGGTAATGTTATTTTTAATAGTTCGATGGCTTTGCCGCAACAGACTATAAATTCAATACAATTTATTAGAAAATTCATTTCTATTCATGCTGATGCAAATTTAAAATTTAATTACAGCAGCACTAATCAATTTCAAGAAGCATTATTTCATTGCATATTTCTTGCTTTCGCCAAGGCTTATGTGAAAAATACATAAAATATTTGAAAAATCCTTATTCAGCCTTTTTTTACTGGATTATTCTAATATTTCTTTATGGTACTGATTTTAAAATAAATCTGAAAATATGCACGTATTAAAAATATGCATCTGATATATTTAGCTTATATTAAATTATAATCTAACTTGACATAACTAGAACAATTAAAATACATAAAATATTTTTATAAGCTGCTTACTTTAATGGATACTAGCTTTCCTATAACAGGAAAACTAGGCTTCTTGTTAGTTTTAGTACTAACAGGAAAACATTAACACGTAGTATTAGTACTAACAGTATTAGATATAAGTTTTATTATTAATGTTTTAATTTGAGAAGTAACATCATGTCTCTAATTAAAATAAGAAAAAATATTATGATTAATGGAAGATATATTAAAAATTTTTAAAATTCAAAATGCCTTCATAAAGTTATATAAAAACACTTAAGAAAATAAAAAATATATTATTAATTGAGCAATTAATAGTACTGCATATCATAAATGGAGTTGTTTAAAAAAAAATAAAACTAAAAAGAGCTAAAATAATGCTTGCTATATCATATATATTAAGATAGTGTTAGAAATGACTAAAAGTGGAAAAAGCTGCATTATTAACTTCAGACTCTTACATTGTCAAGAGGAAATAAAGCCTTTAATGATAATACACTTTTTCCAGACAGAAGACTGTTTCTGCAAGCTTAAAATTATATGAGGCACTCAATTAGTAATATAAATACTTTCAGTACCCATGAATATTAAAAATTCCTCCCCTACAGAACTAATCTAATGCATTAAAAAATAATAATTAATAGTTTTAGTCCTATACATGTGAATATAAACGAAAATTTCATTTAAGTACCAAAAAGTAGATAAAAAACAAACTAAGCTAAACTTAGTGCTGTAACAACCCTAGTAGGCCATGGCCTGCAATGCCCCAATATATGATTTTCTGAATGTGGGCCCCGGGGTGCAGAACCCCAGTGTTTAGTCTCTAAGTAAATTTGGTACTCATTTTATCAACCCACTCAAGGGATGAAAGGCTGAGTCAACCCAACCAGTGGATCGAACCCTGAACCTGTGATGTTGCTGCACAACATGCTAGCCACTGCACCTCACAAAAAATAGAGAACTCCTTAATTTTTTAATCTATTTTTTAATATTTTGATAATAAATTTAAAATTTTCACCCAAGAAATAATTACAACAGTGAAGATAGAGCCAAAATATAATTACTTGCATCCTGTTGAACCTTTGGTAAAATAAACAACTATTAGAATTTGGAATTTTCGTGAAAGGAGAAAGGAATGTGCTGTCCATAAAAAAAGCTAACTTAAAAAATTCATCTGGTAACAAAATGAAAAATAAGTAGCAAATGTTATAAAGGAAAAAATCTTCACACTACTTGGCAAACAATAGCAACGCAACAAAATATTGCCCATTTTTTTAGTCAAGGAAAGAAAAGACGTGAAGAAATGTCATACAAATATTATAAAAAGATCACTATTTACATTTACACACTATGAAATTCTTTCTCAATCGTACCATTCCTCCTAAAAATAAAGGTTTAAGAATGCCCATCATATTATTAGATAAAATCTCATAGGTCAGAGTACTCCAGCATATTTTAAATTAAAATTAATGGAACTTGTTTATTTTTTAAGGTGTCTATAAGTGTTCAGTTTTCTTTCTGTTGCTGTTATACCCCAATACAAATATTCTTAATATGTTTAATTTGATTATTAGTAGTATTACTTAAAACTTTTCTGGAAATGTAAGAAAACCAGTTAGTAAGTTTTATATCAGTAAAGTAGAAATCTCTTCTTTTGTCATAAGGTCATAATTCTTTATGATTAAAAATTCATAGATCTAGATAATTTACTTCTAACTAATCTGAGTTGATCTCGTTTAATTTCAGGCATTCAGGATAAATCCTGCTGTTGTCAATAAGGTTAAAACTGTTAAAGGATACAGTTTCATCAATATATTTGTAGGTGAAAGCAAATTTTTATAAATCATAGTCTGGTAGTGAATCACGAATCTTAAATTCTTTAGAAAATATAGATTCCACAGTTGAGATCAGTCATTTGCAACCATTGGAATATCTGTTGTAGAAATAAAGTATCTTCAAATTTAACATAATTATGAAATAGCGAGTAATTGAGATAGTTTTTACAATTAAAATATTAAGCATGCCTGGAATATAAACGAAAATTTCATGTGAGTATGGACTGTATACATACTCACTTTCAAACTCACTTTGTACATACTCACTTTGTAAATTTCATGTGAGTATGGACTGTAAAATTTCATGTGAGTATGGACTGAAAAATTTCATGTGAGTATGGACTGAAAAAGTATGGACTGGCCAGTGAGAATGCTGGCCAGTCCATACTTTTTAATTATTACTTATTTTAAGCTTGTAGAAACAGCCCACAAATAGTGTATAAGACTTTACCTCCTCTTGACAGTGGAAGAGTCTGAAGATGATAATACAGCTTTTTCCACCTTTTAGTCATTTCTACCATAGCATTTTAATTTACACTCATGTCCATAAATTAAGGATAATGCAAAATCAGGCAAAGGAAGAGTTAGAAGCAAAACAAATTTGACTTATTAGTAAAGCTTATTTATTAAACAAAAGGTAAAGAGCAAAAAAAGATGCTATATGTTTGATAGTATTTAAAAAATTAGCGATTTTTCCTCCCTGGAGCAAATTAAAAAAAAAAACTATTTACAAAAAACCAATATTACATGGTTGGTATGATTGTTAATATATTATATGTCTCCCAGGCGATGCAATACAGTCCGTACAACGCCTAGGCATGCTGAGTATCAAATTATCGGTCTGATCTTTATACCACTCAAAAAGCAATGCTCTCCAAAGTTCCGGTAGACATGTAGGAGGAGGTTGACGGGCTGCAACTTGTCGGCCAAGCATGTCCCACACGTGCTCTACTGGGTTCAAGTCCAGTGAGAATGCTGGCCAGTCCATACAGGTGATATCCTCCGATTGAAGGCATTCGCTTACGATGTTTGCACGGTGAGGACGGGCACTGTCATCCATAAACACAAATTGTGCGCCCATGGTGCCCCGAAACAAACGTACATGTTCCAGAATGACGTCCCGATAGATTTGGCTTGTCATGGTTCCAATTTGAACATGCAGGTCAGTTCTGGAACCCAGAATAATTCCACCCCAAATGAGCACTCCTGCACCACTGTAACGGTGTCGTTCAATGATGTTTTCTTGGTGGTAACGGGTACCTGGAGCTCTCCATATGAAAGTCCGGTGAGAATCAGACTGCAAACTAAACCTGGACTCGTCGGAAAACATCACAGAAGCCCACTGCACAATGCATGCTCTCTACTCCAGGCTAATTGCAGGTGACAGTGAGTTGCAGTAAGTGGAATGCATCTGACAGGTCTACGAGCATATAGACCAATCTGCCCTAATCGTCTGTACACAGTCTGCTTTCAAATTGTCGTACCAGTGGCTGAAGAGAGCTGACGAGACAGGTCTGAGGCTGTGCTCCGCCTGTTTCTTTTGGCAGTAACTGCCAAATACCGGTCCTTATTCGGCATTGTAACTCTGGGGTGACCTGTGCTGTAACGTCTACTCACATTACCATCATCTTGGAAGCCTGGAGATGACACTCTGGGCAATTCCAAGTTCGTTTGATACTTCCAGTTGGGTACGCCCACATTCCAGACGGCCGATAATTCTACCACGTAAAAAATCATCCAAATGCGACCTTTGTGTCATAACTATTCGGTTATTGCACTGAAATGCTCATAAAGTGCCTGCGAACAATTTTACTTCTTTGCCTGTATTCCTTATATATCACTCTCTTACACTGTCGGCATTGTGACATACCATCGGTGTCATCTGGTTACTTCCTGAAATTTGCATATGATTCTTGAAGATGTGTGCAGTAATTTTACAGGTGATATATTTATTTTAGACTTCGATTTCTGCGTGACTCTGAATTATCCTTAATTTATGGACATGAGTGTATACGATATGGCAAGTATTATTTTGACTCCATTTTTACTTTTCATTTTTTATTTTAATTTTTAAAAAATTTAAGTAAATTTTATAAATTGCAACATTATTAATTCACTCAATTTTTCTTATTTTTTTAATGTACTAGTAATACTGTTTTATTTTTTTTCCATGTTTTTCTTCTGCCTATTTAGTTTATAATTTTAACTTCATCAATATTTACAAATTGTATCTTAGCAGCATTATGAACAGGAATTTTTTTTTTAGTCCTTATTACCTATATTTTCTACTATTTAAGTATATACACTCACGTTTGTGAAAATTGCAACACCAAGAAGGAATCGTCATAATTGAATGCAATTTAATACACAGTTGAGTGGTAGTGGTACAAATAAATGATTAAATGTTCAAAGCAAACAAACAAGAACAAGAGATCAGAATCAGTATTTTGTGTGGCCACCACGCGCCGCAATAAGTGCTGCTACACGACGTGGCATGGAGTCAAACAAAGTTTGAATGTCTGACTGAGGAAGAGCATTCCATATCGTTTGTACGCGTACCCAAAGTTCGTCTGCAGACGCAACAGGACGAGGATCACGAGCAAGACGCCGACCAATGACATCCCACACATGTTCAATTGGCGACATATCCGGGGAACACGCAGGCCAAGGAAGAAGCTGTACCTGCTGCGCTGCAAAGAAGGATTTAACAATCCGAGCAGTATGAGGGCGGGCATTGTCCTGTTGAAATACAGCGCCTGGCAAGCTTTGAAGGAAGGGAACAGCTTCGGGCTGTAGAACTTCACGGATATACCGGTTGCTGTTCAGATTGCCCACAATTCGTAGCAATTGAGATCGTCTATGATATGCTATGGCGCCCCAGACCATAACTCCGGGTGTTCGTCCACTGTGGCGTTCGATAATGCACTCCGGAAGGTGGCGTTCACCGGCATAGCGTCTGACACGAATGCGGCCATCATGGTACCACAAATTAAAGCGATATTCGTCAGAAAACACGACATGCTGCCAATCAGCACGCCAGTCTCTATGCTGATTGGCCCATTGTAGCCGCAGGCGGCGATGGTCGTGCGTTAGGGGGATCCTGTATAAAGGAGTCCGTGCGCGCAGTCCACACTGCAGCAGACGTCTACGAATTGATGAAGCACACAATGAAACACCTGTAGCTATTGACCACAGTGCTGCCAATTGTCTAGAGGAAGCTGTACGGTCCGTCCGCGCCATGCGGACCAGGTGTCTATCATCGCGAGCTGACGTCACATTTCGGGGTCCACTCCCGGATTTCCGAGTTGTCCGACACTCGTCCGTCCACTGCTTCCAAACGCGCATCACTGTGCTGCTGTTACGCTGCACACGAGAGGCTACTGCACGATACGACAATCCAGCTTCACGAAGGCCGATGATTCTCCCTCGTTCAAACTCTGTAAGTTGTTCAAATCTCGCTCTCTTTCGTCGACGAGGCATAAGTACAGATTGAGTTAACGTTTACCACTAGCAGATAACCACCGATAACCATACACGCCTCGCTACAGCCGTCTATTTATTCGGATCCATCAGCCGTTCAGAGGGCGCTGCTCAGCATACGCATGCGCTACGGATTTGCAATTCTAATTATTTGCATATCATGCGCTACTTTGCATTTCCTGAAAATTTCAGCTCACTCGCGTAAGTCCTTCATGGTGTTGCAATTTTCACAAACGTGAGTGTATATTTACATACTGAATTTTAATATTAAAAATGTGTAACTTTTGTTTTTACTTTTGATTTTGAATACGAGAGTGTTGGGAAATATTTCTTCTTAAGAAAGGATCTCATACGTAATTTCTGTTATTAACAAGTAACTTAAATTGAAAAGAATATGTAACTCATTTTTATTTAGTTTATGACAGGTCTTTTGGCTTAAATGGACTAATTTCTTTCTATTCATTGGATGTTGTTCCTAACTTATAATCTAGCTCTGACACAATAATTTAGTCCTTACTTGGCAAAAAGGCGAAACACTCTCATTTAATTGTGTTGTTGTTGATTGATAGTAGATTGGTTTTATTCTCCTAGACAAGTCAATTAATTTGCAATCATAAACCATTTTTTCCTTACAGATTTTAAAATGGCTTTTACTGCAGTAGAAGACTAGGTAATATTGATTTAAAATGTTAATTAAATTTTTTTCTCATAATATATCATAGCTTTGAATTTGTTCCTTACAGATAGCATACAAAAAAAATATTAAATTATTATTATATTATATC
>KK122283.1:191749-207754 GCA_000611955.2 Stegodyphus mimosarum
ATTCTTTATTATTTAATAGTATTTTTTATAAATTAATTATAAGATTACAGTATTAAGAAATTTTAGTTTTATATGTTATTAGGCTTGTGGTGTTTTATTTTTAGCTACATCTTTTTCACATAAAAGGCAATAAACATAAACTTTAGTTTTCTGTTTTGCATTTGTGTTAAAACTTGTAATAGTGATCAAATACCTGTGTTAAACTTGTCCAAATAAGCCACCCCTATGTATAATAGCTCATTTCAAACAATTTTGCTTGAAATGACTTTTGTAAATAAAAATAAAGACCTTTCTTAAAAAAATAAATGTGGCATTTGCCACTTTGTCCATGCCCAAGGATACTTTTAATACCTTTTTAAACAGCACTTATATAATATTAATGGTGATGGGTTTTTAAGACCCTTAACAGAAGTTTAAATATCCATGATAAGTTAAATTATTTTCATATAAAGCAGACTGAAGACTTTTTTTAATAATACACAGTTTCCATATCAAATCATATGCAGAAACATATAGTAGATGTATTAAGATACAAGAGACAGATAAGAAAAAAGCTAAATGGCTGCCAAGAATTTCTTTAACTTAAATACTCTGAGGAAAAAGAGAAACTGAATGCCAGGCAAGGAACACTGAAAAGTGGCATAACTTGAGCCCCTGTTAGGCCAACCGCAGATGGAAAGAAGAAGAGCAGAGAAGCAGTATTAAGAGCAGAGGAATTCGAAAATTAGATTAAAACCCTTATGCTCAAATTGGTCTAAAAATATTAATTGATGCTCTTATAAAAAGTACATTTAGACAGAAAACATTTTAAAATAAATAAGCTTACTACAAATATATCTGTCTAAACTTCATAAATTATGCATTAATGGATACTATAAAATATGGTTTTAGCATTCATAAATTTATCTTTAAAGTGATGCACAAAGATACATGTGAAAATATTTATTTTTTGTATCATTATTTCAATTTTTAGATTTAATTCTTTTTGGGTAACTGAATAACATGGCACTAGAAACACTAATTATGCCAAACCACGAAGTTTTGTAAAAATCGCATGAGTAGTTTTTAAAAAATTAGCTCTGAAAATTTTAGCCTATCAATGTTAATTTAATTTGATATATATTTATAAATCTGTTTTTTTATTACACTTACATGATTCCTGCTTCCAGAATTCGAAATTTAGGATTAATCCAAATATAATTTGCATATTTTTTATGATTTATTTTTTTAATTTGTATTACATATTTTTTATAAATTTCTTGAAAAAAATTTTTTATTACAACCTATCAAATTTTTAACATTGTCTTAAAGTAGATGTATTTTTAGGCACACCTCCAAAAAATTAACGAGTTTTATTCAAAATTTTCTAAGATACACATGAATTTACATATTAGAACATTTTGAAATTTGGCATCTTGTTTTTGAGTGATAATGCCAAATGTGGTTTACACACTTTGTTAAAATCATTTGAAAGTATGAGTGATAACTTTTTTTCTGCTCATCTGCAATAAAAAAAAACAAAAAGGAAAAGGAAAATAGGTTGCTATAAATTAAGAAGTTCGCCCAGTAAATTATTCTTGGCAAAAACTGAAAAAAATATGCCAAGATGAATTTTTGTATTTCTCCGTAAATTTTATAAAAATTAATATTTAGGTATAATTTGAGATGTAGAATCAAAATTGGCATGTCATTTCAGAAAAAGTCAGATTTTGTTTCAAAATACCTATGTTAGAATGACGCTATATAAAAATCTAATATATCCTAGGTTGCGGTTTGGAGACATGAAAAATGCAATTTGAATTTCGTCAATTGGCGCAGTACAGTAGAAGATGTAGAATGCCACCCCCCTTTTTTTTTGCGCAATGTACATGTATTTCACAACAGTAAAGCTATTTGGTTCATGGGTTCATGTGAACTAATGCAGTATCAGTATTTCAGCAGTAAAGCTTACATTATTTTCATCCACATATGTGAATGTTTATCAGTAAATTTTCAACATTTATACTTTTTGTGGCATTTTTATAATTTACATAAGCAAAAATTAAAATATTAGATTGCCTACATAATAGAGAAAGAGCAAAAGATGTTGCTAAATTTTACTCCATGAATGAAGCCACAATACAGATAATTAGAAAAATGAAGACTATCAGAAAAAGTGTAGCAGTTGGAACTTGCAGCAGTAAAAACACAATTTCATATGTAATGGATGATACAATGGAACATATGGAAAAAGCATTAGTGATATGGATAGAAGACCAAAATCCAAAACTGATTCCAATTGATACTAATGCTATTACAAATAAGGCTTTAAAGATTTATAAAGCACTAAGAAGCACTTAAGAATCGAGAGATTTAAAAAAAATATTCTTTACATTATTTAAGATTGAAAGGAGAAAGTGCATCTGCTGATTCGGATGCAGCACAACAATATCCAGCAAAATTTCCTGAAATCACTGCCACCAATTCCTACACTTCTGTTCAGATCTTCAATGCTGACCAGTCCAGGTTGTTCTGGAAAAAAATGCCTGAAAGAACCTATTTAGCTAAAGCTTGCAAATCAGCTATTGGCCATAAGATAAAAAGTCATAACAATTCTTTTTTGTTGTAATGTTTCAGGCAAATATATAATGAAACCATTAGTTGTTAACAAATCAAAAACACCATGCTCATTTAAAGGAATAAACATAAATAACCTTCCCGTTTATTGGATGGCTAATAAGAAAGCATGGGTCACTGTCATAGCTTTCAATGAATGGTTTCATACCATGTTTGTCCCAGAGGTAAAAAATTATTCAAGAAAAAAGGATTGCCGTTTAAGGCTCTTCTGTTAATTGATAATGCACTTGGTCATCCTCAAGATTTACAACACGAAAAATAAGAAGTTTTCTTTTTACCAAAGAATACAACTTCCTTATTACAGCAGTTAGATCAAAGAATAATTTCGACTTTTAAGACATTGTATATCAAACAGACCTTCATGTACATTTTAGAACAAATAGAGAATGACGAATCTCTTACTCTTATGGACGCTTGAATCGTAGATTGTGTTAAGCTTGTTAGACTATCATAGACTCAGATTAAACAATCAATGCTCAACGCATGCTGGAAAGCAATATCGGCAGATGCTGCTGAAGATAAGAATGATAGATTGCCATTACAGCATGAATATTCTTAAGGTTTTCAGGATTTAGCTCAGGCAGATATTGAAGAAATAAAGGCTGATGAAGAACTAAATGAAGATGAGTTAGTTAACATGATTCATGAAACAAGCATGATGAAGACAATGATTCTGATGAAGAGCAGTCTGAACCAGTTGCGTTCACAGCAAAAGTGATCAGCATAGGACTTGAATTGGAAAGAAAATAAGGTAATCATTTTTTACACTATGACACAAATGTTGAACGAGCTCTCCAATTCCAACGGGAGCTTAGTAAGTGCTTAAATCAACATGAGGAGGTTTACAAAGATTTAGGAAAAAAAGCCTAGGCAGTTGTTAATCACGGATTTCACTACAAAGTCTTGTCAATCTGAGATCTTCCCTAATTTGTCAACCATTGAAGCAGAATCTTATCAAGCGCACTCAAGTGATGAAGTGACATCATACTAATCAAGGAGAAAAGACTAATAGCTCGTGAAAGTGATGACAGTGATTAAACTTACAATTTTTATTTTCCTAATGTAATATAAATTAAATATGTACTTCTATTACCTATATATTTTTGTTATTTTATGAATGAAGTATAACTTTATTTATTTTAAGATGTCTTACTTTTGTTTTATGTAAATAAATAAATAAATTATGCACATTTAGTATGTTTTTTGTTTTACATAGCAAAATCCAAGATTTTGATTTACACGGTTTTGTGTGGAACCTAGCTTCCGTAAAAAAAAAGGGGGGTAGGTGCAGAGTCTTCAACAATAAAAGCTTAATTAAAAAATGTGAGTTTAACTAATTTTAAAAAATTAATTTAAAGTCTGGGAGGAGAAAAAATACCTGATTTCTTTGCAGTCTAGTATTCAGCTCATTAACTTGAGCATGAAAACTATTAACTTGCTGCTCTAGTTCAATGTTTCTTTGTCTCAATCCATCAACCTGTTCTTCCAGCTGAGCTCTATCACTTTCTGCATTTTCCAGTTGTATATTTAACATATCTGCTTGTGCAAGAGGTAATCTAGGATCAACCATTCCACCATCCATGTGGTCCATAACAACAGCAAGAGCAGCATCTAAAAGTGGGAAGAGGATTAAATCAATACTAATTGATACACATCAAGGTCAATAAACCCGGATAGTCTTTAAAGTGATTGGGGGGGGAGAATCCAGTAAAATTGTAAGATAAAAAATGGGCAGGAATACGCATTTAAAAAATTTTAAGTTTAATATTGATCATGATTCACTTATCTGCTCAGTATTCAAAAACAGGAAAAAAAATATATTAAATTACTGTTAAATCTGTGCTTCCAAACCATTAATTTGATACTTCGAATTTGATAGCTTAAAAAAGGAAAAAATCTGATATTACACCACATGACTTTCTTGTATGGAATATTAAAGTATATGCATTTTTTCTTGCATTTCATTTAAACTTATTAGATTGAATAAATCTACTTCATCGATAGCACATAACCCACAACAGAATAAATGCACTCTTTAAAATTCGCTATATTTGTTTACCATAGCGACACTTTGGCGCTAGGTTCACTTAGCAGAACTACATCTCATTCATTTTATAACTTTTATAACTCAGAATGCACAAAAATTATGTGTTGCATATGAAGAATTATCTAATTGCTGCCACATGTTCCATTCAAACACTATGATAAATCTAAAACGATGTATAAAAGAAATTAAACAAAGAAACAGTTTTTCTCAGACGATTCAGTATTTCTCATTCAATTTAGATCTCACTTCGCGGCAAGGAAAAAATTCATAAAAACTCAAAATATCTATATTAAAAATTACGAAGTAAATCTTAAACACTTATTTCCTCGAATAAATTCCAGAACTGATTAAACATGATTCAATTCGCAATAATAAAAGAAGGTGTTATCTTTGTTGTTGTGAAGCTTAGTTTCTCTAGACTGGCAACAAAACTCTATTCTGCCAAGTTTCAAACACAAACAAATATGGCTGCTATGGCCAAAATAATTAGGGTTAGCTGCACTTTTAAATTGTTGATAATTCTGCAATTATAGCATGCAGGTCGACTAAGGTATAAAAACCTAAAATCAGAAGATAAGAACTACATAATTCAATCACTTTTAAAGCAAAAAATGCATAATTTACAAACGTATAAGAATAAAGAAATTAATCTCACTGAGCCGAGTAACAGAGTGGATACTTATATACTTTTGGTGCGGCTGATTGCTACCAAAATAGCAAGTGCACATCTACATGTTACAGCAGTCCAATTTACAAAATTTCAATTTACTGAGGCTACTCGTTTGAGTTATGCAAGATATATACATACGTACGAATGCACAGACACCATGAAAAAATCTTTTCAGAATCCATTTTAAATTAGTTTTATAATTTTTTTAGAGAAAATGAGTTTTTTATTCTCTCCTTCCATTCAGATATCACACA
Source organism: Stegodyphus mimosarum (assembly GCA_000611955.2). NCBI lineage: Eukaryota > Metazoa > Arthropoda > Arachnida > Araneae > Eresidae > Stegodyphus > Stegodyphus mimosarum. The sequence continues at coordinate 197,337 of KK122283.1, forward strand.
AAAACATCGTTAAATTCCATTTGATAGTAGTCAAAATAGATATTTTCGTTGAAATATGCTACCTGAAATTTTTCGTGATTACAATGCTTCCTTACTTCATACAAGGAAGTAAAAAAGATACCATATCTTCTCATTAATGAATGGAGAAAGTCATATGGACTGGTGAAGGATTATATTAAAAAAATTAAAAAAGAAGGGTGGCAAAAGAATTTCAGACAATGCAACAGATAAAACATGAACACAAACCATTAATGATCATTTATTTGATTACAGCAATGAGCACAAAGGCTATCTGCTTAAGGAGAAGGATGACTAGCACTTTATAAGAGAAAGTGGCTCATGTTTACATCCAAGCAACCAATCTGACACCTGATGGCGGAGACTGGATTTAGATCTATTTACAAGATCTTAAGACAAACATAAATACTCAAAGAATTATTATATGGTATATGAACCATTAATGAAGCAATAATCAATGAAGAGATTAGCTTCATTAATTAACTATTATCGATACAAACAAGAAAAGGATAAAGCTCCGAGATAACAATAAACATATCTCCAGTTCTTAAAGTGGCCTACAGCTCAATCCACAGAATGCAATTGCAATATATACACTCTAGTAAGCAGTGTCTGAAAAATGTTCTAAAATGAGGCACAAAATTCAATCTTTCAGGAGTAATATCTGTATCATGATCATGTACCCTTGTTCACAGCTACCAAAACTGGAATTTCTGTTACAAAAAAAGAATGCCAATTCTATTGTATTTACTATATTTATTAGGATACTTTCTGATTATCTGCAGCTCTTTTCAAAACGTCAGCAACTGTGGCAATTAATTTTTTTAAGCTAATAAGCGAAAGGCAAGAGCACTTTTGAAAATAACAGTACAATAAGAATTCAATTTAAAAAAATGAACAAATAAAAATAAAAAAGCAAGAAACACCCATAATAAAACTTTGTTTTGAAGAAATCCTCATGCAATTTTTTTTTGTGCTATTGTTTGTTCTCTTCATGTACACAGCAGATCTACTTTCATTAAAAAAAAGTCAGAGAGTTGCACAAATGTGACACTGCACATGCTGTTGTTCTCCCAATATACATAGTTTACAATATACAATATACACTGTTTTCGCTTAAACTAATCAGAGACTTGTGAAAATTTGGAATCTTATACAAATTTTTATCTATAAAATTTGATTATTTAAGAAGTTTAATTTTATGGAATATGAATTTTTGCATGTACTGTTGGGCAAAAATGCCATATTTCTAGAGAAATACAAAGCTTTATTTTTCACTAGCTGGCAAACTCCACAGTCCCACTACGATTCCTTGCAAAAAAAAACAAATGCACTCAAAGCAACAAAAACAAACAATAATGACCCTTGAATTTGAAGGTGGATATTCATGTTTGTGTGTTGCTGTACACACAGCTGGGCTGCCACATATACACATTTTTCGCAAAGGTTGCCTATGTCAGTACAATTGTTTTTCATCATGTTGTCTATTTCAGCAATACAGTGTGCTGCCTTTTGAATACTTTTCAAAGGATGCAGATAATCGGAAAGAACATTAATTTGACTCAAACTCAGAATGCTTTGTTTCCATTGCAGAAGTAAAAGGTGACAAAAAACATCCCTTTCATCCCTAAGTGAAGATGTACTAGCTTATGAAAAAAAAATCTGAGAACCATCAGACAAAAACTAAAACTTTGGTTTAAAAAAATGATTTCAGTACAAATCAATATGTATAAAGTGTTCAAATGAAAATTTTAAGGAAAATGCATTTATACATGGAAAATTTAATACAATGTTAATTATTTTTAATATAGGAGGCAGCTATACGAACAATATTTGTCATAGATTGTATGGTTGGAACGTAAGCGGTGAGAAGTTAAAGGGTAGTTTTCCACTGTCACATTTAAAGGATGAGAGGAGATACTTCAGAAAACATTTTATTAACAGAACATGCTCATAGAAATTGCTCAAAGATCTTCCATCAGCTGTAATACAGGCTTCCCACTTGCGGGCTAGGGATTGATACACATTTGCGAAGACACCAGGCATTTCCGAATATCGCTAGCAACAACAGCGATCTTGGCAACTAGATCCATATTAGTTTCAACGGGGCGCTCGTAGATTAGGCTTTTCATATTGCCCCACAGGAAGAAGTTCAAATACAAGGAGATTTCGTGATCTTGGTGGGAAAGCTATGAGACCACCTCAACCAATCCATTGCACTGGAAATTTCATGTTTCATATAACCAGCAATCCACTGTAGAAAATGCCACTGGGTGCAACTACCAACCCTTTTAAACCATTTATTTACAATGCTGCCTAGCACCTTGTCGTTTGAGTTACGACCATACATTCTATGACAAATACTGCTCTATGTCAAATATAAAATATGAAACAAAATTACTAAAATTAATTGTAACCAACTGGCACTACATCTTTAAATTCACAATTTTTAATTAAACACATCCCCTCTTCAGAGACACGCTTTGCATCATTCTGCAGCATGTTATGTTACTCTTTCCTGTGATTTCTCAGCACTACAAAAACATTTTGTCCAATCATTGGTCAGGATTAAAACAAAGACTTTCCAAGCTTATAAATATAAATGCCATTACTGCTCATCACTCTTTTGCTGCTTGCTCTGCCAAGGAAAGTCACGTCTCTTTGCTAAGCTTCTTTTCCCATTACGTAAAATGTAAACTGGCATACACAGAAATTGCATTGTGCATTTAGTATCCCTAGTGTTGTATCAATTTAAGCAAAAATGTATTTCTGAAGAACACTTCCTGTTCAAAATAATAATGATGTTTTAACAATCAAGTTAGTCATGATTTTCTCTCCAATCACATCAACGCAGCAGTCTTTTTGGCCATGACTAAAAAAGTGATTGGTTTCATCTCATCTCATCTAATCAGTTCTCAGATAAATTTTATCAATGCACCATGACTGTGAACCTCTAAAATACCTCATACATATATATACAGATGTGACAACTTGCTTAAATAAAAAAAATTTGAATTTTTTTAGCAACAAAAATCCTTTTTAAACATTAAAAATGAACAAAAACTACTTTTTTAAAATAACCATTTTAAATGCAACTAGTACAAAAAATTCATATATTAAAAATATTTTTAATACTTTGTTTGGTTAGTTCATTATGGCAAAGCACATTAGGGCTATTTGCCTAAGGGAAGGAATGCCTTCATGGAGGTCCTTCTAAGGAAAACTGGCTCATATACATGTTACACATGGAACGCCCATTTTAAAATTTGGAATATTTTACAGAAAAATAATAATTTTGTCCCTTTCCAGCAATTCATTTTAGTCTGTTTCTAACAACTGTAGCAGATTTTGTTTTAAGAAAGAGCCATCACAATTTTGCTCCTAGCAATTGCTATGTAGGCCTGTTTTTGTCAACAAAAGTTTTAACAATATTTCATCAATAATACTGAATCTAAATTTAGTTCTTGTTTTAATAAAAATATTGAAAATAAGACTACACATTCTAATGGAAAATTATCAAGATAGCCAATATTATTTTAGAGAGTTCACTATACTATAAGATTCCATCAGTACTTTTTAGTTTTCCTATTATATTCCACAGATTATTTTTGGTTCTGTAACTTTTGTCAAAGTTTCCTAATTGCAGATTGCAATTTATCTGTTGCGACATTAATATCTTAATGATGGAAAGTAAGCAAAGCTGGAAATCTATTAAAATATATCTTGCACAAAAAAAAAGTGCACCTGCTGGAAAGCAAGCAAAGCGGGAAATCTATTAAAATATATCTTGCATCCGAAAAAAAGTGCACCTGCTAGAGTAAAAATATATGCAACTTTATTGTGTAAACTGTTTTGTTGTTAATTAGAAATTCACATAATACAGTAATCAGATACTCAAAAGAAGTATCTTCTAACATGTACATAAATATCCTTACACATAACTTTCAATGCAGCTTTCCCAATGTTCCACTGAATGATCTAATATTTCAAAGCTTCTTTAACCCTCCAAGCAGCCTAACCTTATTATATGTATATAAATTCAAAAACATTTGTTATGCTACCTTTAAGTGCATACATATATACCTTGAAATGTGTCCAGACAATTAATATAATATACATATTGGAAGATAGAAAGTCAAGGAACAAATTGGAGAAGTCATTTTGGAATTATAATTCAGAAAATACCTTTTACTCTTAGTCCTTTGGGGAACTTCAAGGTTCCAGAGCCAAACCCCTGGCCACTTGGAGAGTTAAACGTATACTAGATCAATAACTTTATGTACAAATTAAATTCTCTTTTTTAATAATTTTATTTCAGATATGTTATTAATATAAACAAATTTCAATATCTCATTACAAACATAAACTATTAAAAAAGTCCCTTAAATTTCAGAGTGAATCATTTAAATTGATAATGTAAACTATTTCACAAGCAAAATATTTTAGAAAGAAATGTTACAAATAAAAATTGAATTTAAGGAAGAAAAAGCAAATTTTTTTATATAGATGATATTTATAAAGTCATCAGATGATCAATTGAATCTTCTTGGAGGAAAATCAGCATTGCCTATCCTTATCCCTGGACAAAAATAAAACTTTCATAGCCTGTACCAACAGTCCCTTTTTCTTTTAAAATAAATTAGCTTTTATTTGTAACACTTCTTTCTCAAAATAATTTATAAGATATTTCACATTATAAATGTTCCATTCTATATAATTTATTTATTATGTAATACAAGTATTAACTGAAAATTAATTTTGAAATTACAAACCATGGACATTATCTGGTGTTACACGTCCACCAACTGCTTGATTTGTACCCAGAGAAACATCTGGTGGATTAAGAGTACGCATTTGCTGAGGTATAGGTCGTGGATCTTCTCGACTAGTACTAGGTCCTGGCCAAGGCAAAACAGGAGCAGCTGGTTGCCAAACTTCACGCGAAGATGCATTTGACATCCTGGAGCAAGAAGCTTGTCCATCATCTGCAGGGGTAGCTGGGCTTGTTTGAACAGGTAGTAAATCTGCAGACAAAAAAATTTTTAAATAATATCATTTCTTATACCTGCTAGAGATCCTTTAGACTGACTGGTAATATTATGAATGTAACATGTTATATTTCTAGTTACATATATCCTCTATGAACTAATAAAAATGAAATATCGTACAATTTTGAATATCTTGATATTTCAAAAATTATATACTTTATTTGCAACACAACAGCATTCTCAAATTTAATGTTTTCTAGATAAAAAATTCTAAAACCAAACATCTTTAATTTTTTTAACATACATTTATTTAAAAAATATTTTTTTTATATCTATAACCTCTCTTAGAGTTGAATTTCTGTCAGCACAATAATCCTCTCTTCAATATACACAATATAGTATTTATAACTGTTCGTAAGAATGTGCCATCATTACATTAAATACCCAAATGACCACAAATCAAAATCCTTGTATATATAAACCATTTTTGCAACATCATGACAATTGCAATATATTGAACACAGTGTTACAGCAACTTGGCACACACTTCACTATTGATGTCTATACAAATACCAGCAAGAAGATTATTCAATCTCCTCTGTATTATACCCACTTTGGTAATAAAACTGACATATTAACAGCAGTTGCTCAAGCTAGAAATATTGCCAAAGTAATAACACACAATGAAATGAGGATACCATACATGAACAAATGCTTGGCCTAAAGAGTAAAAGTACGGACATGTAAATTTGATATCAATCATATTGAGATGGTATCTTATCATGCAATCTGATGACTCTTCTAGGTTGGGAGAATATTTCTAATGGTGCAAGTATCTTCATATGGTACTCCCTAGAACAAGTATTCTCAAGCAGGGAAAATTACATAGTTTCAGGGAGGGAATGCAGTCAGCCTTTTATTTACCTGTTAAGTATTTAGTTTTAGATTTTGAATATAAAAAACTACTTTTATTGAAGTTTTTGTATTTATCAACATTTTCTATATTTTTCTCACTCAATTATAAAGCACATTAAAAAATAATCTAAATCTAAATAAACATGGATGTATTTTTCAAGTTTTAAAAAGTAAGGGGCGGGAATATTTATCACATCAGAGGTGCATACTCTCATCTTTTAATATTAATTTTGAATTTACATGGCATGTGTCAAAACTTTATCTGTCAAACATTTTTTTATGTTGCATTCAAATTTAAATCTCCTTCACAGCTAGTTAGTTGACATTTCGCACAATGAGTGAGCATGATTATATCGGCAGTAAACTTACATATCATTCATACAGATTTTTAAGAAATTTAAAATTGAGAACATAGTAAAGAAAAGGAGTTTAAAGAACACAGTAATTTTCTTTCAATGAAACCAAAATTTTAATTCTAGCACTTTTTGTAGTATTATTAATATAATTACATAAGAGAACGCACAGGTAAAATTGGCATAGGAATTCGAGTTTGAGGAAATCATTGCCAAAGAGTCTCATAAACAGTGTATTTATTTTTTCTCCCATTTGAAAATGTTAAAATTACCTTGAAAGTAATTTTGATAGTGGATAATTTTTTACTTAAAATTTTTCAATGCATTTTCATAAAGTTCATTATTTTAAAACAAGAATTCTACATTATATTTTTTCCTATGTACTGACACTATTTTCTTTGAATGCAATTGCATTTAAATAATATAATAGTTTTATCTTTAAATCTTGATTAAATAATTCTTACGGTATGACTGTGCTTTAATTAGTTATTAATGTATACAAAATTCCAGATTTCACAAAAAAGAAAGAAAAGGGAAAATATAAACAAAACTCAGAAATACTCCAAACTAGTAATTCAAAGATTCACTAATTCTTGCAGACTCTTTACTGAGATATGCAGATTATCAGAATTCTACTGTACCTCATTTTTTCCCAAAATGAACTTAATATTCATAATTGTAAAATTTGTAATATAATTCATTTTTTATTTGGCAACATTAGAACAGAACACATTATGCCAGCAAAAGAGAATCTGCTTACAGAAGAAAATATACATGCAAAATATCAGAATATTTTTGCAGATGTTGCGTACAAATCAAATGAGATTCTGCAGTTCGGATACCCTTTTTTATTTATGTCATTATAAAGGCCTGAAGTGCAATGATGAAATGTTAAACAATTCTAGTAAAATAAAGTAGTAAATATATTGCTTCCAATATACCACAATGAAATAAAAATGTAGAAGTTTATTACCTGGAAAAGTTGCCCATGGTGAAGGTGCAGGTTGTGCCTGCATTCGTTCTATACCACCCTATGGAAAATTTTTAAAAATTTTAATTAATTAAAAATCTAAATTTTAACAGTCAGAAGATGCATACTATTAAATAGTGTATATATACAGCAACTACTACGTGAAAGGAACAGAAATTACACAAGCCAAACAGCATTTCTATAGCCAGCAATGTAAATGATTAATAAGTATTTTAACAATCATATACATTTTAATTAATACTTTCATTACTGAAATTGTTTGAAATTATTAATTATATTTAATATAATTATCATCTTAGATGATGAATTAGACTGAATGATATCCAAACTCATATAAAACTTCTAATATAATGATAAACTACAATAAGAAAAAATAACATATTTCTCTTTCATATCTTGATTACACAAAGCTCTTATAGTTCGACCGCCTCATCTGCGACCATGAGCGAAAACATACGTGTGCCATTCGGACTGAATTATTCTCAAAATAGGGTGAAAGGATAGTGACTTTCTTTCCCTCCAGCATATCTCTTTCCGGAGAAGAGAAGATTTTCACGTGACTTTTCAATGTTGCAGCAACTAATAACGCCCCTTTTGGAGAAGTCTATGTGTTTTGGCAGAATGCCAGCCAGGGTTGCATTTGAGACGGTCGGTCTATAGTTATGTATGTACAGCTTTTCTGTGCACTATCCCCAGATCCAGTACTTGCTTCTGCAGTACATATGCCAAAATTGGAATGCTACAGAGAAAATTAGCACAGCCGCTGTGCAAGGATGATATGCAAAATTATGAAGCATTCCACATTTTTTTCACATGCATAGGACAACACTCCAATGTTCTTACATAAAGAAAATTTCTTTTACACATGAACAATAGTATCTTCCAGGCACAAGCATGGGCAATAAAAGAAGGTCTCAAATAAGGCAAATTCCAGTTTTAAAAAATCAATATTTTCAGAGTCTCACAATCTCCCATGCAAGCCCTAGCCAAGCCTCAGCACAAAAGCATAATAAGGATTATACAAAACCTATCTTCAGCCAACCACAACAAAAAAATCAAGATAGCTTGGATAAAAGTATATGTTGGCACTCAAATGAGAGAGCCAACCAGCTTGCATCGAGAAAGGACTAAATCGGTTTTCCGCAATTAAAATAACATAACTAATTTTAGTTGCTTCAAAAGATAAATTGGCATGTCATTCAACAACTCCTGAAAGCAATGAGCAATGCATTAACGTGATGGGGGAAAGCACTATATAAAAAATTATTCAGGTGACCTGCCGATGTCTGAATGGTCAGGCATTTTGGGAGACTTTAGATGCGAAAAAGTTAAAGCAACACTGGAATCCCATCTCCTAAGTAAATGGCAAATTTACTGGCAAGAAGCGGAGCTAAGAAGAACATTCAAGCTCATCCTCAAGGTTCACGGACACAAAATTCAGTCGAATTAACTGGCCTTTCCTGATATATTTCTATGAAAGGAATATGTGCCTATCAAATAGCTCCAGTGTGGTGAAAGGGGTGACACAGAACATTGTAGCTTCAACTGTCGTGACAAATTAGTGGCACCTCAAAAGACCCAGTATCGAGATCCCTGCATTCATGAAATTCGCTTACAAACAGCTCCATAGCAATCTTCTCAAGATAATGGAATTTCTTGTAAGGCACAGAATTATGCGCCATATCATGAGAAGCCGTTACCAAATTCATGTCTGTTGTAACTGTAGTATGATGTAACTCTATGTAAGCTCCATCTATTTTAAGTCAATTTATGCTTTATACTTTTTCTGTTCGATTTTAAATAAACACCCGCACCTTTGGATGAGATGCACAGTGCACTGCATGGTTCAAAACATGGGGCTCTGGCATGAACCAAGTAAGCAAATGTGATCTCACAAGACGCTGAATAGGGTTGTTCTAGATAGTTAGTGGAAAGAGACTATACCTGCTTGTCTATGATGAATACCTGGTGTCTCACCACTTCTGACTATACCCTATCCCCAGATCCAGTAAAAATCTCAGAGATAACAAATAAAGTGCATAACTTTGGACTCAATAATTTTGCCTAAAGTCTGGATAAGAGATTCAATGTAAATATGCACATGAAATAAGAACCCACACAATTTCGCATTTCTGATAAACCATCAAAAGAAAAAATAATTAAATCACTAATGTTATTTAAAATAATAATAAACAAACCTTAAATACAACATAATCTAATCATTTATTTGTTTTTTTCTTGCCAACTGCCAGTGAGTGATAAACTACTTTATTCCTGCCCGCAACAGTAAAAACTATTAGGGCATACTGAATGACAGCCAGCATATTTTGCATCGCATTAGCTATCACGCGCCTTAACACCAATTTCAGTGCACTGTACAAAATTTAGTGCCTTTACTGAAATGTAATAATTATCAAATAATTTTAATAAAATTTTTTTTTATCATTCTCAGCATACATGTGCAAAGTTTCCCTGGGTTGCATATTGTTATAGAACAGGAGTTCTCAACCAGGAAATTTTCCCCTGCAGAGGGACAGCCTTATACTTAGCTGTTAAGTATTTAACTTCATGAATATAAAAATTACTTTTATTCAAGTTTTCGCATTTATCAACATTTTCTGCATTTTTTGTTGTTTAATTTACAAAACTTTAAAAAACAATCTAAATCTAAACAAATATATATGTCATATTTCAGGAAGTACAGAAGAGGAATCAGCTTGCAATCATAGTCATGACAGATAATGGATATTTTGATGCCCAGTTAACACCAGCACTTTTATCAGCTTTCAGTAGTCAAGCGGAAGGCTGGAAGATGTTGACACAATCCAAGTTCAGCTAATTCCATTTTTATTTCTAAGCACATTAGAAACATTCTTTGTACACAGTATACTTTTTTATCATAAACAATTACAATAATTTCTCATATACATCGATTAACAGGGACGACATCCTTTTAGACAAAGAAGCAGAGCATCGGAGATATTTTAGCAGTTAAGGTGATGTAATTAGCTCGCCAGAGTATTGAGTATTTATACCAGAGTAGGTGCGATTCTAGAGACAAGCTATGATTGGTTAGTATTAGTTCTGGTTGCCCTTTTTCAAGCAGCATTACGTAACATAGAAAAATCTCGAATTCCGGAGAACAGATGAATT
>KK122283.1:216168-248949 GCA_000611955.2 Stegodyphus mimosarum
CTACCTCTTTATTTACTCTCCTTTCCTTTCCTTCCCCAATTAACATTTCTACCTGAAACGCAGTTTCTCAAAATAATTAAATTTTTTATTAAAATATTATTCCCATTCTTGCTTTCGTATCTTATAAAGTAGCTTCCTAAAAGTATTTTAATAAGGTTTGAAACATATACCTACCCACAATTTCTGGGCGGGGAGAAATCTGCTGGGGCTTTTCGCCGAAACTTATTAACTCACACCACTTGAAAGAAACTGAAATCTGTTCAAATTACATTAATTTTTCTAAAATCTGTCTTCTGATCTTCAAGCATGCAAATCTCTAGACATAAATTCGGATTTAAAATGAGATAATTTCAAATTTTCGTCCTTTAGATATTCCCAAGAAAATCCATTTGGTTATGTGATATATTTTTGTAAAGAAATTAAATATTTTAAAATTTATTCTGAGTCTCCTTTCAGATATCAAAATGTCAAGAGATGATGTCAAAATATTTTTTTCCTTGTTACATATATGTTGCCTGAATTATTTTCTAAAATAAATACAGCTTTATTACCGCTAGCCCAGTCCTTATGTGTTACATACGAGACGAAATGCATTTACAGACAAAGGACCGTTTACATCATACGTCGGACGTCACAGACACATCGGACATTTGCAGGCGAAGGACCGTTTACATTACAGGACGTCGATGCATTTGCGTTCAAGTAAGTTCGGAGATAATTTGCATTTACCGCCACCTGCATTTGATTTACAGGATTCATATAACTTACAGATAATGGGATATATTTTGGATACTTGAATTTTAACTTCTGGTTATTGAATGTATGCTTACGAGGGTATTCAAGTAGCTCTGGTACGGTGGTTATTGCAAACGAATACTCATGCACAGCACCATGTGTCCTAACACGACTGTGTCCATGACACAGTCGTGTTTGGCAGTCGCGAGGGTGATAAGTGAACAACAGCTGCCAAAGGCACAGAAAAGCGGCATTAAGCGTTTCCTGCTTATGTGGCTAGAGCTACTAGAGATACCCTTTATAGAAGCCTTATATATAGCCAGCCGAACCGAATGTATAACCGCTCGCGTTCTTCCCTTCGATTTTTTCATGGAAGTTCTTAGCTCCATGGGTTTCTCTTCCAACAGCGCTGCCGGGGAGGGGGATTCTTCCTTCTCGTTTGTCCGCACTTCGGCGAATATACTCCGCAAGTTTTCTCCTTCGAAATTATTTCTTTCTGAAGTGTCGATGTTTGATTCTTCTCCAGCGGGATTAAACAGTTCGCGCATTTCTGGAGTTATTAAATAAGGCGTACTTAGCTTATCGATCACTGCAATTAATGTATCCACAAAATTAAATAAATTATTTCAATGATTCTTATAATAAATAGGCACACGACAAATTTTCGCTTCAACCGGTTGTCGGAAAACAGCGGTTAGCAAGAATTTTTTTCCTTCTCTTGGCTTCTAATCTGGAATGATCGATGAATGCACGATCGTTATCTACGTTTCAGAGTCCACGATAGCTTCGATTTTCTTAGTTAATGAAAATATCTACTTTTTTGCAATGGTTGGATCATACGTTCTTCGAATTCGGATCGTAGATGGGATCAGTACACTTTAGCTACAATGGCTTCATCTCTTGATGTTCTATTTGAATTTCTAGGAGTTTTGGGATCATCTTTTCCCTTCTTTACTGCAGTGTCGTTGGGCAGAGTGGTGGAATGGTGTCCATGCACCTGGGCCGAAGGCCCTACCCGATATAGAATATGTTGTGGTGTTCCTAACAGTGACGTAAAATAACCGAACGGAATTCATAAAAAGTAACAACTGAAAATATTGTAGTGGAGTGATTAGAATTTAGTTGAGCATTAATAACTAATGTAAAGTGTAAATGTGTGGAGCTGTTCGAGTCCGTGACTTAGAAAGGTAATATGCAAATCAGATCAAGCTCATAATCCGAGTAACTCATGCAACAGACAAGCACAATACACAAGCAGAGATACTACAAAAGGAGTAAATAATAATTGACAGGGTATATAAGTAATTTCAATTCGTAAATCAAAAGAAAATAAACATAAAACATGTACAAGTAGTAGAATATGAGAAGATTACGTAGTCAAGTGATCAAAGCAAGGGGACGATACATGGTATTAAGATCATTAAAGTCATAGTCGGCAATTTTAATTGCCGGGTTGGAGATAGCACTTTGCCTCTGATGAAATTTTTTGGCAATTTTATAATAGCGAGTCCTTAATAGCTCGACCCTTAACTCATCATGTAAATAAGAATTCCTAACGTACCACTCAGCGGCAGCAATTTGACGCAGTGTATTGCTCTGGGCGGCTTGGACAAAGAATATATACTGTTAAGAAGGAAAACTTCGCAGAAGCAGAAGTGGCTCCCTTCCAACGAAAAGGGAAACAACTGCGCATGCGTGAAATATCTGTAGTCAAAAAGCGCCAAAGCTCGAAGCTGAATGTCGAAGTTTGGACAGGTTCGACCGAAGCGCATTTAGGTACAATATTATTAACGCGAGTATCGTTTTGAATTTATTTAAACTGTAAAGAAAATATTTTTTCGCGCTAAATTAATTAATGGATTATTTATTTTGAGGAAAAAAAAAAAAAGGACGAAAATCCGACTTTAAATTATCGCGATTTAAAGAACGATTCATCTTAACCCGTGTTCCTCAATTTCCTATACACGTCGCGAAGAGGGAAAATGTCGGCCAGGTACCAAAGAAACGGCACATCGCAGAGGGGAAATTCTCGCCATCATAGAGGTTCTTTGGCTTAGATCCTCATACGATAACTCTTTCTAATCACTTGCGATGTGTTGACAGTTTCCCCAGGTATATTGTTCTTTTCGCGGAAGATCCTTCTTATTTTGAGTATTCTCTTCTCGTATATGGCGGAATATATTTATCTTGTGTACATGTTGCATCCAGGAATCTCGGCGATCGTTTAATTTCATTTCGGACTTCGTCAAAAATTTTCGCTGTGAAATAGATATCACATTCATTAGCTAGTTCTTGCGGCTTCAACCATTCATTTCCTTGGCATATTACCAAGTGTGCTGCTGTTCCTCCATCTAAATCTTGAAATTTATCAAGAAATAATTAACTCCTTGAGCGTTTCGAAATCCTTTACTTCTCTTGATTTACAATAATAGTCCCAAGTGGCTGTCAGTAGTGAAGCAAACTGGATATGCGTTTCGCCGGAATAACGTTTAATTCTTTCAAAATTTTCTAAGCAGGCTTGAGGTGTAGGTTGATATTCCTTCAGAATAACAGTTTTCCCTTTTTCGTAACTTTGCAGATTTTGTTCCCTTATATAAATCAGGACATTTGAAGCTTTTTCTCCAGTTAGTTTCAATATTATTTCTGATTTGAATTCTTCTAGAATTTTCCCGCCTTTAAATGCTCTTTCGATAAAATCAAAAAGTATATTCCACGTTTCAGCTCTCTTCGGTACTGGTATAGTCAGTGTTTCTACTTCTTTGATCAGCTTGCCGAAGGAAATTTCGGTTTCTCATGCGGTGTTTTGGATTGAAGATGTCGGAATTTTACTTCCTTTATTTTGAGTTGCTCGAATCTTCGCTAGTTTTATTTCGTGTTCTCGATCTTTCTTTTTCCATTTTTACATCCTTGTCCGAAGTAAAAAGGCAGTATTGTAACCGCGAAAAATTTCTGGTATCATATTTCAGCGAAAATATCCATTTTTATCGCTATCGAATGCAATATAACGATGTTTTGCATGATCTCTGTATGTAAGGACAGAATAAAAGACTCTCTCCCCCCAAAAAAATTATAAAACTGATTTGAAATGAATTCTGAAGATATTTTTTTGTAGCGCCTGTACGTTCGTATATATGTATCTCGCATTAACTGAAAAACGAGCAGCCTCAGAACATTGAAGTTTTGTAAATAGAACTGCTATAACACGTAGATGTACACCTCCCACTTTGGTTGCAATCGGCTACACCAAAAGTATATATGTATATATATAAATTCAATATAAAAGTAATTAAAAGTAAATTAGACAAAAAACTTTTTTGATGATAATTTTAAACTGAATTTCTGTTCCTTTGAGATGGTATAGGGAAAGTTTTCTGATTATATAATTTATTGTGAATTATTGGTTTATATATATATACACTCTGTTACTCAGCTCAATGAGTTCAGTTTCTGTTATTTTTGTAAATTGTGCATCTTCTGCTTTAAAAATGATGTATGCTGTTCTTGTCTTCCAGTTAAGGTTTTTATGTCTTTAGTTAACCTGCATGCAATAATTGTGGAATTATCAAAAACTTAAGTTTTTGAAGTGTGGCTAAGCCTAATTTTTGTTTTACATGGCAACGATATTTATTTACATTTGAAACTTGGCAGAATAGTGGATTTGTTGCCAAATAGGAGGTGCACATCTACATGTTATAGCAATCCTATACACAAAATTTCAATGTTCTGGGGCTACTCGTTTTAGAGTTATGTGAGATACATGCGTACGTACAAATATCACAAAAAAATCTCTTCTGAATCCATTTTAAATCAGTTTTATTATTCACTTGGAAAAATAGAGTCCTTTATTCTGTCCTTACGTATAGATGTGATGGAAAAACATAGTTAAATTGCATTTGACAGCGGTCAAAATGAATATTTTCGTTGAAATATGATACCCGGAATTTTTCATGATTACAGTACTTCCTTTACCTCGTACAAGGGAGTAAAAACTAAGGATTTTTAAGGACCATACAAACTGTGGTTTCAGAATTAACTTCTAAAAAAATTTTAATAATACAAAATATGTAAATTACTTTCAAGACATCATTTAAATTTTCCAGTTGGATTATGTAACTGTATCATAAATAAAAGGTGTATAAATATTTTCAAAATCTTTATTAAATAGGAAGGTATTCACTGAACTAATACAGCGATTTAATTTTTTAACTAACTTAAGAACTATAACTGATCCATCAATTTCATTACCATTTTTATTCAGTATTTCCAAATGCACTTAGTATGAATGATACAGAAAATAAACTAAAAAGTAGCTTTCAAATAAGATGCACTATCCATCTTGAAACAAGCCCCTGAAAACCTTCAACAATTGGTTAAAGGATGTTATGGATTTTTCATATTTTTAGAAGTTACTTTTTTAATAAATACTTGTGAGTTTATGCAAACAATGATAATTTTTCAATATGCATTTTTGAATTTCATTCATGGGACACTAGATTCAATATTTAGCACATGCTTCTTCCGTAACTCCATTCATCTTGACGTACAAACTCTATCAGTAATTTTTTTTCAATCAATAAAAGAAATCTTAAGGAGATTTTCCAGTTTTTTTGGGGGGGGGTGGAAGCAAAAAATGAAAATATATTGTCATTTATTTTATACAACTACAGATAAATGCGATTTCAATGGTAAAAATGCATCCTCATTTAAAGCAGTTTTGAGGATATTATGATCAGCTATGAAGAACTGTGGAATAGGAATAAAACCATGCCTATATAATTAAGCACATTTTAAGTGTCTAACACAAGAAATATCACAGAACAAACTTTGACTTAAATACATACGTATGCAGAGAATTTGTAGACATTACTTGAAGGTCACAAACAACAGGATATTTATTAACCATTTTTGTTTTATTTTTTCCTAATCTACTTCTAATAAAGCTTTAGTTCCTGTACATCTTTCAGCAAATATCTGATGATTCAACTTAACACCTCATCACTGCTGCCATTACTAATTTGCTTCTCGTTTCATAATTCTAAGAAGTCAGACTCATTGTGCACATACTATTTATACAGACCCCATATTTATGTTACAGTGCTTTTCTTTTTTGTCCAATTTGATACTCTTAAGAGGACACGGCAAAAAAACTTTCCAGTATAAATTAATGGTTGCTGCATCTTCATGTTATGATATTTTGATTTATGAAAGGTTTCAATAAACGTTTTACTACTGAAAGGAAGAAAAGCATTTTGAAAGTTTTTATTTATTTTTTTTTTATTTTGGTAGGTTCAATACTTAAAATTTTTCTTTCCTTTTTTAGTCATTAAGTACTGAGAGTCAACTTATTAAGATGTAGTGGATATTATATTGCAATACAGAGCTACGAAAATATCACCAGTTTAGAGAATAATGAATTGGAATGACAAATATTGAACAAGTACAAAATATAATATCATGCTTAAGGAAGGAATACATGATTAAATCTCTTGAACAGTTAGTTACTAATCTGTGTTTCAAATAAGGTAGATTTGAAGACTGCAACTATTTTGGTTGTATGTCACATTTTAGATAAATCCACAGATGCATAAAAAACAATGAAACAATATAATTGAGAAGGGAAAAACAGAGCTTTTCTTTCCTAACAGGGTGTCATAAAACTAAAAAAAAGTCCAACATCAAATTAAAATTACGATACCCCCAAATAAATGAAGAAAAATCATTATTTCAAAAAGCAAGATTTCTTCCATCTGAGTCTTGTTTCTAGATAAAAACTGATGTCTGAATGCAGTAAAAGCCCAAATAAGCAGAACTCATTAAGTATATACTCATTATAAACATACATGTTTCTTCTCAGAAAAACAAAAAAGCAAAACTATAACACATCAAACTAATCAAGTCAAAGAAAGAGAGAGAAAATCTTCCTTTAGAACTGATATTTTATTCTAACTTTTTTATATGACATAAAATAAAATGATATTCTCATCAGGCAATTATGAAGTATCCATTGCTTTCACATCTTTGTCCTCTGGAAAAAAAAAAGTGCTTTTTAATTCTTTGTTTAAACTAATATACAGAAGAAAGAGATATATTTTTCTTAAGGAACAAATTTAAAAAAATAACCTAAATCAAGAAAAACACATTTACAAATTTCCGTTGCAGATTCAGTTTTAATCAGCTTACATATACAAATTTAACACACAATCTTGAGGCATATTAATTAAAAAGTATGTGCCAAATATATGTAAGAGATAAATATAAATTTATAAATGAAATACAGTTGAACTCCAAGTACAAATCAGTCATTATATATCAAGGTATCTGAAAAGTCTGGATATTTGTTTGGCTTCCCCCACATATGTACATTTACTGTAATATAAGTCAGAAAACTTATTTATTTCAACATAGAATATATACTAAAAAATTTATACCGCCTCCTCAAATGTAACATGTTTGAGATGGAGGAACAATTTTTTGGGGGTTGAGAAATTTTAAGGATGGATAATACATTGCCGGTAACATACATTGCCTTTTATAAATCAATGTATGAAAGCCGGCATTCAATAAGGCAATGTATAAAACCAATATTTTATAAGATACTATATAACATATAAAGTCAGCCTACCTAGGCATTTTATAGAACACTGAAAACTGGCCAGCAATGTATGAAAGAATTAACTTTTCATGTATTTCCTAGACATCCTGTATAATGTCAAATGATAATTCAGCAATACATCTCAGATTTGTTTGGAATGTCCATACGTTTAATACATAAGCCATGCACTAACCCTTTGACTACGAATTGAAATAATAATAATAATAATAATAATGTTTTCTATTCTAGTGAATAAATTATGCCATAAATAACGTAAATTTAGAATTTGGGATTTTTTTGACAAACGGTTTTCAAGCCAAAGACTGAGACACATCTTTCCCAGCCATAGTTAATGGAATTGAGACTAATAAATTCTAATCAACAGTATCAGTGAATCTATACATCTAATTTCAGAAAGGAATTTACATTTGTTTTAAGAAGCAGTTTATAACAAAATATCAGCTTAAAAAGAATTTCAAACTCAGGTTAAACAATAATTTATAAGCAACTTATCTTTTTGTTTGTTTGAAAGTTGTTCACTTTGTATTCTATGTGCTAGCAGCACAATATCATTTTGATATCAACATTTGGATATGAAAATTATTGTGAACAGCCGTTTACATTTGGAAAGCGAGTAAGCTGATCTCTGGCAACAAAAACTTAAAATTTGGAAGTTAGGGCATTTTTAAAGCCAAACCGGAATTCTCAACACTTTGTTCAATGCCATTTAGTAAACAGAAATTCTCAACATTTCATTGGGTGCCATTTCGTGACTGTTCTATAAACACAAACACCAGCTAGCTTTCAAAGAAAATATATATCAGCAATAGCTACAAAGAAAATATACATACTATACACTAAAATGCAACACCTAACATTCAGAATTAAGATCTAAAATTGATGTTAGAATTATGGAGACATAATAATGGAGAACCTATCCACAATGCAACTCGAGGTCAAATGTCTATAAGTTGTTCTTTCGCCGCTAGACGGAGCTTGATAAAATAGTTCTGTTACAATTTTGTATTATTTTAAGTCTCACAAACTGTAAGGAATAAGTTTTGCATAAATTTTTACATTTTTGTGTTGTATCCTGTGACTACAATAAGCATTAATGAAAGGCAGCGGCTTCCTTTAATATGCAGAGATAGCTTTTAAGGGTGAGAATTAGCTACATATAATTAAATTAAATCATTAGATACCTTTAGTCATTATAGATTTACATGGCCACTATTAATTTATTTTTATTTATTTACTTACTTATTTTTAAATATTTGCTAAAAAAAAATCACTACTAAAATCACAATCTAAGAACATTTTAATCTTTAAAATAACAGATGGTTACACATATAATTTACGGCATTGATTCTAAAATGATATTGTGATAATTATATATTAAAATCTACAAAACATATATGTTTTGTACAAACAGCAATTATCGTTTTAATTTGAAAATTTTCAACATTTTAACTAATTTATATCAGTTTCCTTTTCTTTAACATCTTTTTTGAGTTTATTTGTTTCAGTAAACAATGTAATGTTTCTATTAGTCCCTGGTCCATCTCCTAACTTGTTAATGTTTCAACAATACATTTTTAAAGTACAATTTTCTTTCTATTACTTTCTATTAGGTTATTAATTTTTTCCTCAATAAGTTTCCATGTCATTTTAGAATTATTGGATTTAATGAATATAAATGTTGAGAACAAATATGAAATGACATATGGTTAGGGACAGTGTGGCAGTATTTTTAGAATTTAGTGATGCTGTAGAGTTATTAGGTTATTTTGAAGCAGGAGACATGAAAAACGTATACTGCACTTGCCGGAAATCGAACCTTCGACCTCTTGAATACCTATCAAGTATGCTTCGAATTACACCATGAAGGCATGTGGAATGAAGGAAGAAAATATCTTATGTACTCTTTCTTTGAAAAGGTGCCTGGGGATTAGGGGACCCAATTACCAAATCTTGGTGGTGACAAATTATCATCCACCACCTTTTAGTTTGTGCATCACTGTAGAATCATTAGGTTATTTTAGATCAGAGGCTGTGAAAAATGTACCACGCCCTTGCCGGAACTCCAACCCTGGACTTCTCGAATACATGCTGAGTATGCTTCCGACTACACCACGACGGAATGTGGAGAGGAGGAAGACAATACCTTAGAAAGAAAGCACTGAGCAATAAAATCTATGAATGGCAAAATTTTTAGAATTTAAGAAAGGCAACGGGCAACATAATTTAAGAATGATAAAAATTTTAGAATTTATTGAGGCCCAGGGTAGCAGAATTTAGGCCCCTAAGAGTTTGTACCAGGCAACAAAATGCTTAGGACCAGCCCTGTGTATGGTGAATTGATATATACAAGATGATCTTTTTTAATTTGTCAGTTTTCAATTTCTTTATTAATAGAAAAACTCCTTTCTACAGATGTCCCTGTGACAAGATTAGAACCATTTTTGCAATCCCCTATGCTTGCATCTAGTAAAAGGAAGAGAGAATAAAGAGATGATAAAAATTTAAAGACTTCTAAAATCAAATGTAGGAAATTGAAATAATTACATTTTTAATGTTCTCTCAAAAATTCTGAAAAAAATAAGAAATCCATCAAAGTTCCTGTAAAATGCATCCATTACATGTTAATACCATGAACACATTTTTCATTTTATCATATTTCAGTGGAACCATAGATCTATAAATCTTGCCTTCAAATCTTATAAAGCACAAGGCATCCAAGGCACAAGTCTAAAATTTGAAAGCAAAATTATCTCTACCAATTCTGCAACAGCAGAAGTCCAGAAAAGTGTAAAGGGAATTTTACAATGATAACTCATGCATGTTTGAATACGCTGAAACAATTATATGGGGGAAAACCTCGTACCATGAAAAAATATAAAAGCAGACAAATGAAATTAATTTGAGAATAATTACAATAGCTTCTTTGCTTTTGCTAAGAAGCATTTCGAAACTGCACTTTAAAGCAATTATTAACTTGCTTATTTTTCAGACTTCAAATATTCCTAAGTTGCCAAAATGGAAAGTAACATCATTTTATAATATGAGAGGGGAAAATACATTGCTTTTATTTTAATATTATAACTTAGACATAATTTTAACATATTATTATTAAATAATACTTATCAATGTTATTATAACTCAACCAAAATTGTTGAAAAATTCACATATCTCCTATAAAAAATTTTGTTTATAAATTGTTCTTAAAACTGACAAAATGGTGATAAGCCATAAAATTTAGGGCCATTTAATAAAATAATTCATATCTGAATAAAGTAAAACTTGTTCATAATGTAATATTTTATAAACTCTTCATTCGGGGGAGGGGACATCTTATCTTTTTTCCTCAGGAACACGAGTATCACAGTGCCTATATTTGAAATAGGAAAAAAAAAAAAAAAAAAAAAAAAAAAAAAAGAAAGATAACCCACCAAATAAGTATTTGTCAATGAATTGCCAAAAAATATTCCTCCAAATCCACACTCGAACAGTTGCAAAAAACACATGACAGTCTTAAAGGGGGGGAGATGAGTAAAAATAGGGATCAATCAAAATTAATGGCTTTTAAGGATTGTACCATACAAACTCTGATATCTAGCCATCCGCTGATATAGTAATTTAGATATGATTTACATTTTGAATGATGATTTGACTCAGATTTAAAATGTAGTTAATCCAGTGTATCTATTGCTGACATCCCAAACTGATGAGCATAAATAAGCTTCTACCCAATACTGCTGCTCCAATGCTCAGACAGCACAGTGGTACTTTGGTATCCATCATTAATCCATTCCAAATCATTGAACTTATACTAAATGAACCTTTCCAAATAAGAAATAAATAATAATTAATCCATTCCTACAAAAAATTCCATTCTTACTATTATAATACTGTTAATTAACTGAAATATCAATTGCACATGAATGAAATACTGTACAAAAATGTTTTCACGTTATCCAGATTTAAAGAAATTTCTTAACATGCTCCCATCGGCTCTGATCTTTGGTAACCAACGTAACCCCCTTTACAATGTTAGCCTATTTAAATAGCTCTCTGTGTCGTTCACAATCACAGATACCATCACTCTTGGAACAAGGCATGTAACAGCCAAGTACCAAACACACATGTCATCGTCACATTTTTTAACAACCTCTTGGTTCACCTTCACGGTGCAGAGCTTCCCCCCTTTTTTTTGTTGTTGTTGTTGCTTGATTCATCACATTAATTTTACTAAGACTCATTGTTAACGAATTTATCAAAAATTCATCCCCTGAAATAAAACACAAAATCATGTGAAAATTCATAGTATATAATGAACTCATTTCTCAAAGCTCTTTTTCACAATGATAAAGGCTCCAAAATGTAAGACTAATGATACTAGAGTGCTTGGGAAATATGACAGGTGTTTCTAAAGTAAGGTCTGTTGGTGCATATAGTTCCCTAGCTGAGTATGCCGCAACGAGTCGCTGCGCCACTAACCAGCATCCTTTGCAAACAAACACGCGCAGTTTCAGCTCTGTAGCAGTCGTGTAAGCTTCACTGTGCATCTTTAAATGTTTAAGGTGATTGAACCGACCGGCATGTGTGACATACGGTCTGCTATCCAGTTTTTGACTGCGAGATACATGTGGGCGGCAGACATTTCTCGCCAGATAACAGAAGTTTACGGCACTGAAACAATGGGTGATAGTAAAGTCCGAAAATGTAGAGAGTTTAAAGATGGGTGTACAAACAAACATCCATGACGAAGAATGTTCAGGACCACCCTCTGTAATCACTGACGATCGGTGCATGCAGCTGAAACAAAAATTTGTGAGAACAGGAGATTCACAATAACCACCCTTTCATTGGAACTTCCCCATGTTTCTCGGTCGGTGGTGTACAAAATTGTGATTGAAAACCTAAACTTTAAGAAATTGTGTTCTCGATGGGTACCCAAACTTCTCACAGTGGAACATAAAGAGAAGAGGTTTGCCAGTTCATTGGACTTATTGATTCATTACGAGGAAGTAGGGGATGACATGTTGAGTCAAATCGTTACTGGAGATGAAATATGGATATCCTATATCACCCTTGAATCCAAGCAACAGTCGATGTAATGGCGACACACATCCTCTCCCATCAAGGTCAAAGCCAAACAAACACTGTCTACAAGTGCAAGATTATGGCAACAGTGTTCTGGGACCGGAATGGTGTTTTGCTGGTGGACTTTATGCCACAAGGAACCACGATCTACTCAGGTGCCTACTGCACAACACTACAGCAGAAGCTCCGAAGAGTACAAACAAAAAGCGCGGCATGCTGCCAAAAGGAATTTTGCTCCTCCACAACAACACAAGGCCTCACACTTCTCAAAAGCCTCAGGACTTAATCGAATCTTTTGGCTGGGAAGTTTTGGACCATGTACCACACAGACCCGACCTTGCTTCCAGCGATTTCCACCTTTCTTGGTACCTCAAACACCGTCTTGGTGGGAAGCACTTCAATGAAACAAAGAAGTGAAAGCAGCCATGAACTCTTGGCTGTCCGAGCAGGCGGCAGACTTCTTTGAATAGGGTTTTCAAAACTTAGTTTTAAGGTATTACAAGTGCATTAATAAACTAGGCAACTATGTAGAAAAATAGACAAAAGTATGTGCAATCCTAAAATAAAGGGTTTTTTAAACAAAATATTGCAGTTATTAAAAAAAAAAACAGACTTTACTTAAAAAACACCCTACATAGTTTTTGCTATTAAAGGGTAAGGGAAATTAACTACTTTTATTTCTACCATTCTCTGAAACAATAAGTTAGGCAGTATTGATAGAAGAACATTAAAAAAAAAAAAAAAAAAAAAAAACTCTACTCTTTTTTTTTGCACATTAAATTAAAATGTCAGACTCTCTAATAAGTATCAACGAGAGTACATTTTAGTATGCAATATATTTTAGAATGCATTACTTAGCAATACAGTATATAAATACAGTAGTGTATAGAATACCCAATTAGTATTTTATTTAATGTTGACAAGATCTTACCAACATTACATACTTATTTTGTATAGTTTATCAATTAAACTTCACTATAATTAAGCAAACTACATGGCTGGCCAGATTATATATATATATATAACATTTGCTGTTATTGCCAGTTTCAGCATCTACAGTAAATCGGAATATATTACCCACAGATATGGCAGCACTATTGTAGTTAAAATTTTATTACATTATTTTACAGTATTTAAATAAAAATCCTATAAATAGATTAATAAGCTTAATTTTACTTGGCTTAAAAATAACATAAAACTAAATAAACTAAGAGTCCAGATACCGAAATTTTAATAAAACAACATGCTCTATGCTGTGGCAGTTACACCTTGCAGTTTGAATCAATATTGTTAATTGCTCACTCATACATAAAAAATTTGATGCATCATTATGCTTGCTATTTATTCAAGTAAAAGTATACATTGCAATGTAAAGATTTTTCTCCAATATAAAATTGATGACAAACTGATTTTCTGTCTACTTGAAAAATAAATATATAATAAGCTACTTTTTTAATATGCAAATAACATAGAGGAAACTGAAAGACTCAAGAATCCATTAATTAAAATACAAACTTTCAGGTTAAAAAAAACTTTATAATTGTATTTAGAAATATAAATATACATGATAAAAGGTACTGTTCTGTTACCGAGACTGGATTCAGAGATGCATGAATGTATGCCTGTGTGTATATATGTATATGCATACATGTGTATACATACATATGTATGTATATATATATATATATACATGTGTATATATATATAAAAGCACATACATATATACATTGTATGCACATATATATGAAAAACACATATATTTGTGCTTACATATATACATGCATACATGAACACATACATTTATGCATACATTTCTGGATCTGGTACTGATAACTGAATCGTACCTGATAAAATCTCTGCCAGATGGAAAATAAATTTTTGTAACTTCAGAAAAATTCTTTGAAATTTGAATTTAAATAAAAAAAATGAATCCATAGTATAAGGCGTATTTGAAAAATAAGTACTGTCTTTAAATATTGCCACTACAGAGTTGTGGTCATCATTCTGTGCACGCCCAATGATTACTTACAACTGTTGGTTGGTCACAAACACCAGTATGGAAGTCTAATGCTTTCATGTTTATGCTTCTTTGATTGCAGTTCAAATGTTTTGGATATTTTAAAATATTGCTGACTGTGAAATAAGTACTGTAATTTGTTTCCTGAATATAAAAGAAGTGAAAATGGCCCAAATTCATTGTTATATTAGTGAAGCATATGGAGAAAAAACACTATTATGGAGAAAACACTATAAGTGCTAGAACAGGAAGAAAATCGCTTAGAGCATTTAAATATCACCATACTAATGTTCCGGATGAAAACCAGAGTAGGGGGACCATCTGTCATTGCTGAAGACTTGGTGCAGAAAGTTCCAAAAGTTGAAGAAAACAGGAGCTTTATGATTTCGCCATTATGTGATGAGTTTCCTCAAGTTTCCAGGAGTAAATAAGTTCTTTATGAAATTGAGGTAGAACATTTAAATTATCAGAAGTTATGCTTGTGCTGGGTATGAAAAATGTTGATTGAGGTGCACGAAACCAATCGTGTAGCCTGTGCTTTGATTTTCCATCAGCAGTACAGTGATAAAGGTGGTCAGTTTTTAAGAATTATTAATCACTGACAACAAAACATGGGAGGCTCATATTACACGGCAATCAAAACATCAATCCATGGAATGCATGTGTTCAACATCACCTAAGGAAATGAATTTCAAGCGAACTATTTCAGCCTGCAAAATCAAATGAAAAATTTCTATGAGGATGGAATTCAGAAGCTGGTTGTATGATATTATGTTGAAAAGCAGATTAAAATACAGGCTTTCATGTTAAAAAAACGCACCTTGTTTCTTTTATATCAAAATAGTTCTTATTTAAAAAACATGCCCTGTAACTTTACTGGCTATTTGATTCTTTCAGTATGAAAAACTCTTTTTTTTCATTATAAAAATGTTTAAAAAATTAGAAATCAGTTAGGTTATGCTGCTAGAAAATAACATTTATAACTTTGTCATCATTCTTTTTAAACCTTCTGTCAGTTACATAATTGCTTGGATCCTCCAGAAGTTCAAATTAAAGTTTTTTTCTCATTTAATAGTAAAATTTATTGATGGATTCTTAAAGATCCCATCTTTGATTTTAATTTTTGGCCAACTTATAGCACATTTCGTCAGTATGGTTTGTCATACATTGTCCAAACTAAAAAAGTATTAGATTTCCCCCTCCCCAAGAAACATAAAGCCTTTTCTTTTCTATAGCTTAATTTACAACAACAAGTAAGGCAGATACTAATGCAAAGGCAAAAATTTCTTAAGATCAATAATTATATATAATAATAATAACTTATAAGGCATCAGTATATTCATGTCAAAATAGAAACATATCATAAATCATTAAGTGCAGTACTCTCAAATTTAATTTTCATACCTATTTCATTAAACAAGAAGTCGTTCTGATATTCCTTCAAGTACTGACTAGATCTTGATTCATCGAGAAATAATGTGTACACTTTCTTAACATCTGGAATGATCACTTCAGTACCCTAACAAAATTTTAAAAATAACTTACGTATATGTATATATATATATATATAATAAATGCAAGCATAATTAGTGAAGTGAACCTCTTGATAGACATTTCTGGCCAGGCGTATGCTTTTTTTGTCTGGGAGTGAGATATTTAAAACACACAGTTGCATCTTTAAACCATGACCAGGTGGTAATGGCATACTCATGTAGTAGAAGAATGAATAAACCAAAAACTTGCAGACATGGCCGCCGATTTGAACATATAACATGCACTGCACAATTTAGTACAACTTGCATCTTCTTAGAAATGAGCGAAGCAGAAAGTAAACTATGTGTGGCTAGTGGCAAGGAAAAACAGAAAAGCAACAAAAAAGAGTGAGCAAAGCGAAGAGGTGACTAAAAAGAGAGAGATTGTGCAGCAAATTTGAATGCTGGGTTATCACATTCCAAGAATAATTGTACAATAGGGATCAGATGACATATCACTTATTAAAATTACAGGAAGTAAAAAGATATTAGAAAAGTTATTGCTTTGCTATTTTTAGAATGAACAGGAAAAAGTTAAAAAGCTACTGTTAATTTATTATTAGAAAAGTAGATATTTTGTTTTATATATTCCTTTTCTTATGTAAACAGTCTTGTAATAGAATCTGTATAAAAGGATTTTGCTCGCCCTTCTTTTTTCCCTGCTTTGCCTTGCTACTAGCTATGCAGAGTTTACTTTCTGCTTTGTCTATTTTCTAAGACCTAAGCTGTACAAAATTGTGGGATGCACGTGTATCTGCTTATGCATATAAAGGCTTACACTATTACAAAAATAAAATTATGTGTTCAAATCAGTGGCCATGTCTGCGAGTTTTTGAATGGTCTACTATGCAGTTATGCCATTACCACCGGGTCATCAGTCAAAGATGTCAACTGTGTATTCTCCTAAATATCTCACAGCAGAAACGCATCCACACACAATGAATGCCAGAAATCTCGTTGTCAAAAGGTTCACTCCATCACCACTAATTATGCTTATTTTCTATCGTAATTAGTCAACAGAGGATCACCTTACAGGAAAAAGAAGGGTGACCAAAAAGAGCATGCAAAGAGAAGAGATAACAAAAGGAGAAAGAGATTGCACAGCGAAGACATTTTACACAGATTGTATTTTGGAACATAATACAAGAATGTTCAGATTTAGCAAATTAAATTTCAGATACATAACAGATTAATATTTGGACACTGAGCTAAGATTTCATTGCAATCCAGGAATAACTGTGCAATAAAGATAGAAAAGTTATTTCTTTGCATTTTTAGAATGAAAAGCGGAGTTAAAGAGCTACTACTGATTTATTATTAGGAAGGTGGATATTTGAAATTAAGATTAAAAATTCAAAGTTGTGCAATATGCTGCAAAATTAATTAAATCAAAAAAGGGGTTAACATTCTAAGAGGAAATACCATAGCTTCCAACCTTAAAATTGTAAAAACAAGAGATTTTGGTGAGAAAACCTAGAGGTCATATATAATACTACTGAGCAGTGATGCCTATTCAAATTAACTCCAGGTTGACTTTTATTCAATTTATAATGCATAATTTTGGTTACTGAACTACCAATTATGATGCAAAATATAAACATTTAATTAGATATTCTTAATTTTATGTTCGACTAATTTCCTTTTTAAATTTTCTTACAATTTTACTCTGAGAAAATCCTGAATAATGACTCAGGATAATAAAGTTCGATAATAAAGTAATAAACTAAGTACTTTTAAATGGGTTGTAATTTATAATAATATACATAGTATTTGTATGGATAAACTTAGTAATATACCATCATTTCAAGTAAATACAAATATTAACTGATGAAACATTGTTTGAATCTTCATATAAAGATTTACAAATGCCCACAATAGATTAAGACAACTCAGATTAAATGAAATTTAATATGAAACATTTACTAAGATCAATGAAAATGAAATAAAATTAAAATTTCTTAGAAAAATTATTTTGAAAATTACCAAAGGCAGGGACAGAATGCAAACTAAATAATTAAAGTTTTATTAATTTAATTAAATTTATTTATTGCCAGAAAATATTTTATCTAGTAAAGGCTAAAACTTAAAAACCGGGAGTCTTCCAGTTTTGTCATGAGGGTTATCAGCTATGAAATCCATGGATCAAAATTGAAACAAAAACAAAACAACTCAATAATATAAATTTTAGAACCAAAATGAAAATTAGGAAGTTAATCATCTTATAATAATACAATCAACATTAAAGAAAATAAATAAATCCAGCAGATGCACTAAATCAACATACCTTTCGTTTTTGGCAAACTAAATTTGCTGCTGTAATTAGCTGAATTGAATAACGTAAAGAAGTTTCGACACCTATTTTTGTTAGAACAATTAAGGCATCATCACTCATTTCAACATCTTCTTCTTCACACCTGAAAAAATATAACATGGCTGATTTCGTGAAATCTCAACAAGTTTGATTACATAAGGGAAAAGTGTATTCAAACATAATTCCTAAATGCTTTAAGTAATATTTATAGCATAAGGAAATACAGAAGCATCCCAAAGTCACTTGAAAATCTGTATATACACAGTACATCAGCAAAATTTTAGGACCAAATTCACAAAATTAGAAGCTGAAGAAAACAACATTATTATTTCCTTGCCTTCAATACGCAATCTTTGTAAGTTTACACAATGCTTGGCATGTTCATACAATAGCTTGATCCCTCCATAGAACCCATCTTCTAGGATGTTTAGTTTTTTTGGATATGGTTTTTTAATTTTCTTAAGTGCTATTAAAATGATAAAGTTTTGAAATGAGACTTCACTATGGAAAACAGGAAATAGCCTACAAGTTCTAAATCTGGTAAATAAGAGAGATAGTTGAGAATTGTGACACTTCGCTTTACTAGAAATTCCTTGAGGATAATGGAATTATACTATTGCACATTATCCTGCAGTAAAAATACTTTTAATTGATTGAACTTTATAAAGTCATGGAAGTCATAGTCTGTCCCTCAGGAATTGGTTTGAACAGGTTTATTTGATTACAGCAAAGCACTCGAGGGTTATCTGTACTGGAGGAATGTCTCTGTAGAATACTTTCTAAAGAAAAGATTGGTGGAAGGTAAAAGTTTTGAATAGCAATAATACAAAAAGATTTTTTTCTAAATGCTTTACTACATATTGCTTTTTTTGTGATGTGTGCATGCAATACAAGTGAAATAAAAAATGGGGGAAAAAATGTTACCTAGGAAACAGCAGCTTTACATTAATAAAATCACTGAAATTATATATACAGAGTATTTCCAAATTTGACCAACAAATTCAGAGGAATGATATACACACAAGCCAATGAATCAGAAACCCAAGATCAATATTCTATTGGACCATCTTTTGCGTAGATAACTGCTCTGATTCATTTGGGCATCGAGTGTTCATGCTTCAGGAGTGCATTTACATCCAGAAAATACCATGTATTGGCTATGCAGCCTTTTCAGATCTTGTAAATTAGATAGAAGAGGAGAGTGCTGTCGGATGCGCCTTTCCACCATACCCCACAAATTTTTTATGGGGTTAAAATCCGGGCTACGCGGTGGCCAGGGAAGGTGTTGGAAATCAGACTGATATTCAGCGAACCAATTTCGAACACTTCAGGCACCTGTATAATTGCATTATCGTCCATGAAGTATCTGCCACCATCAGGGTAAAAATGCAACACTACAGAGTGCACTTGATCTGCCAGTACATCTACATATTTCACGGCTGCTTGTTTACCTTCGAGGAACACCAGGGCATCACTTCCATATCAATAGAACATGCCAATATCATACTCCCACCAGAAACTTGCACAGTGTTAGTAAGGCAAGATGGCTTTATGGGATTCACGCCAAATTCGACATCTCCCATCAGTGCAAAATAAGGTGTAGCGTGTCAACCACATTACCAGTTTCCAACCCTCAGATGTCCAGTGTCTTCTTTCATGGTGCAATGTAAATGAATTCTTGTATGTCAGGCAGAAATGGGTGGTTTTCTCACAGGTACCCAACTATGCATGCCTATCCTCTGCAATTCTTTGCATATGTTTGAGCTGAAATCTGTTGGAAAGAGCCTTGGTTGATCTGTGTCAGTTGAATCCCTATTCTGCAATACAATTTGTCAGAGACAATGCCAATCATGCTCGTGGAAAACTGTGCTTGAACCGCAGTTACAGTCTTCTAGAGAAAGACTGTGGGTTCTGATACCAACTTTTGAAAACCTTTGATATGGCTGCTTCTGAGAACCCAGAGAGATATGCTTGATTCGAAATCGTGGCCCCTGCTAAATGGACACCAACAATAAGCTCTTTTTTAAATAGTGAAAGATCTGTCATTTTCCCCATTTAACTTCATTCATCATGAAAAGGACTTTTACCCTTAGTTACACCAGCATTCTACCTACACTTAACCTACATTATAAAAAAAAATTGCATACTTCATCTCTAGCATGCATTCAAATGAAAATTTCTAATTTACTGGCTACTGTATATAGTAGGCATCAAGAGTATGAAAAAATGTCACAGAACATGGGGCAGCAGTCACATTTAGTGGGTGAAAATCACAAAAATAGACATCAAGAAGATAGCCTGATGAAGAGAGTGGCTGAACAAATGTGAGGTTAGGAGCACTGCAGTTGAGATGCAAAAACTTTTTAGTATGCAAATTTCCAGTGCACATGGCAAAAATAAAAGCAGTGGCCAAGAAGAAGAAACTTTCTCGTATGCAAATTTCCTATAAATACTGGGAAAATAAAAGCAGCTAGCAAGTATTCATTAGTAGGCATTGCAGAATTCGCAGGGGTTAAATTCCATTCGGAAACAACATGTCAGATTACACTAACAAGGAATAGGAGGATATGCAAATTTACAACCAAGCAGGTGGAAATGGGCATCTAGCACAAAGAAAAATGGGACAGTTCTTTATCTCCCATTCTACTGGACTGATTGTCAAAATTTAACTTGTGTTTTCCATGTCTTGAAAGCGTGACTTAGGATATATATTAGATTTATATATAGCATTGTTCTAACATAGGCATATTTTGATACAAAATCAGACTTTTCTGAAATAACATACCAATTTTTTTTATATTTCGATTCTGCGACTGAAATTATGCCTAGATATTAAACTTTGTAATTTTCAGTGAGAAATTTACAAATTTATCTAGGTCCTTTTTTTTCAGTTTCAATCTAGAATAATTACCTTGGCAAACTTTTTAATTTATAGCAACCTATTTTCCTTTTATGTGAGTGGGGAAAAGGTCATCATTGATACTTTCAAATAATTTCAACAAAGTAAAATATATTTGGCATTCTTATCACTTATAACAAATATGTCAAACATCAAAATGCGCCAAGATGTAAATTCCCATATATTTTAGGAAATTCTGAATATAAAAAGATTTTTTGCAGGTATGCTTAGAAATACATCTACTTTAAGATGATGGTAAAACTTGTATAGGTTATAATTAAAAATAATTTTTCAAAAATTTATAAAAATCATTCAAAAATATAAATTGTAAAAATAAATCATAAAAAAAACTGGGCTTATTTTATTTGGAATGAATCTAAATTTCAAAATGTGAAAGGAAGAATCAAATAAGCTTAATAAAAAAAAAGATATATTAATAAATATATACCAAATTCATTTAACTTGGGGGAGCTAACATTTTGAGAGAGAATTTTTAAATAAATGGCATAATTTGAGTCATAGAATTGAAAAATGGGGAAAAAATTTGGTATATTATTGCAGAAAAAGTCTGATTTTGGGTCAAAATACCTATGTTAGACCAATGCTATATATAAATCTAACATGTATCCTAAGTCGGGCTTTCGAGACATGAAAAATGCAACTTGAATTTTGTCAACCAGCCCAGTAAAACTTGAGATATAGGATTGTCCCCCCCCCCCATTTTTTTTGCAAGGTGTACCAAAAGCAATATCCAAGGATGCGCTGTTTGCACTATACCATTTTTATGAACATCGATTGATG
Organism: Stegodyphus mimosarum; assembly: GCA_000611955.2. NCBI lineage: Eukaryota > Metazoa > Arthropoda > Arachnida > Araneae > Eresidae > Stegodyphus > Stegodyphus mimosarum. Next base: position 238,159 of record KK122283.1, read on the forward strand.
GCTATGGCAGATGGAATCTTTCCAAATAACAAGACATAATGCAGTGCAAAAACGCAGTGTGCACATACTTGAATACCATGTATTCCAACAATTCATCACAATGGATGATACATCTTGTCTTCCAAGAATATTTGCTGAGCACTAGCAGTAAAATAACTCATACAATTTTCCTAAGTTATTGCAGTGTGTCTGGAGATTTATTTATTAACTTTTCAGAGCATTTCAGTCCATATTATTTTGTTTTCACAAAACCTCTACAAGATGTTCCGAGCAGCATTTGTTTCTTGTATATTATACTTACTTGTTACTTTCGTTTTTTTTTTGGAGGGGGGGACTTTTTGGAGGTAGTAAATAAAAGCTTTTCTTTAATCAACGAGGCAAAAAATATCTCTATTTATCTGAGGCAGAGCTTGTTAATGACATTGACTCAGACATGGAAAGCAGTTGTAAACTTAGCAATTGTGTTTCCAATTCAAACACCAAAGATGAAAGCCATCCAAAGAAAGTGCAAAAAGAGATGAAATAAATATGGATTCAGTTGAATATTTCACAGGCTTGTATATCGAAGTTGATAAAATAATAGAAAATATTTCAGAATGTAGTGAAAGTGAAACTGATCAGCCAAGCAGCTCAAGTAGCTTCAATATCATATGACAAATGGCATAAAGATAGTGCAAATTTTTTCATGCCGATTAATGATGTTATTTGCAAAATGCATCCTGAACATGCAGACCTCTCGGCCTTCTCACGGCAAATAAGAGTTTTTCCATTTATTTGTCACTAAAGAAATTAGGTAAATCACTGTATCAGAAAGCAATAGTTAAACCAAAATGTCGTATACATGATTGGCAATAACTTAGAAATGGAGAAATATTTGCAATAGAACATATGAAGAAATCATGTCAAGACTACTGGTTAAGCGGTTCAATGTTAACACTACCAATTTGGTCACACAATGGCAAGAGAGGGATTTGAACTCTTACTAAAGTTCTGACACTTTAACAACGATGAAGCGTCAATAGGAATAGGAATATGCTGCATAAGCTGTAAAAATTTGTGATGTTCCTGGATAATTTTCAAAAAATTTATTTATCAGGCAAGGAATTTTTAATATGTGAGTTAATAGTTTTTGTGGTGAGGATGTCTTGTTTTCAACTGAAATATTCTAGACAAACGACACAAGTACGCTGTAAAACTTCACACGCTTTTGTGAGCCATGTGGTTATGTATGGAATGCATTTGTGTACGGTGGAATGATCTATCCTATATCTGGATTTCGACACATAGAAAGTATAAAAATGGCTTTGATGGACAAACTTCTAAAAAAAGGGACATGTACTTTACACAAGCAGCTAATAAGCTCCTCAAACATAATGCTACCTGGAACATTGTGATCAAACAGAAAATATCACACAAAAGAAGTTGAGAATGCAAAGTTAAAATGAGGTAAAACAGTCACGTACAAAAAGCATCTTACAGCTGTGATGAAATGGAAAGGCAAATGAGATGTCCTCATGTTTACAACTCAACATTCTGGTAAAATGAATCGAAAAGGAGAATCTGTAACCAAACTAAATTGTGTTCTAGATACATGGTATGCTAGACATATGCGTGGCATCAAGAGAATTGATCGACTGCCTTACTATTACTGGCCTTTGCAAAAATCACTTAAATGGTACAGAAAAGTTGTGCTTCAACATTTGTATATGGCTGTTTCCAACTTCTATGTTTCGTACACTAAAGTCGGTAGAAAGCAACTTCAGATTTGGTTTTGAAAAGAAATAGTATGTTCACTACTAAATTCTACTGAATGAAATGATACACCAGTTTCTAGAAATCATTTCATGCACTGTAAGTTTTCAGATATATCACGAATGAAAGACCAATACTACATGGATACAATTACCCATCATCAACTAAAACCATGACAACACAGAAATGTATCAGGTGTAATTTCCACCAAATTCAATGAGAAACATGATATTTGTGAAAAGCACGCCTATCAAAGACTGTATTATGCATAGCGCCTTGCTTAAAAGAAATTCTAACTTTTATGTAAGACTTACATTTTTTCACGTCCATATACAAAAATGAGTTTTAAATCCTTACAGAGATTATTATTTTTGAAAACAAACAAGTTCTAAAGAAATTTAAAACTTCATCATTAGAAGGGATATCTTAATACATGGAGTAGGACAAAAGCACATCTAGTCAAGATGAATATGTTAACCAAGCAGTTCATTAAATTTTTATAAAATATTTGCACATGTTTTATTTTCTATTAGCAGGAGCATACATAACTGCGGCCTAAAAATTACCTTATGATCAGTCATAGATACATTTATTTCCCACATAATTTCCATTTTCCCGAATTTATGTAAAATGATGACTGAATACATAAGACAGCATTTCAAACATATTTACTTAATTTAACACAATTTTAAAGCACAAATTTAACACTTTGTGTGCTTTGCTTCAAACTTACACTTTATCTGCAGCTCATTCTGATACCTAACTGAAAGAATGTGCTCTTTGTGAAAAAAGGATACTTATATTATTGGGCACCCACCACAATAAAAACTGCCCAATTTTCAAAATGTGCCAAACTCTCCACTTTTCCAGTGGTTTTATAGACTCAATTTTAAAACATGTTCTTGTGGTATTCACCTACAATGGAAAAAAGTTCTTCAAATTATCTGCAAGCATACAATATTTTACTTCACAAGCACTGAAGAGAACAACTGCTTTAAATCTATTCTTAAAGCAAAAGCCATGAAATAGCTGCCAGAGAGAAAAAAAAAAAAAAAAATCTTTAGAAAAAAAAAAAAATCTTTAGAAGTAGGTTTACCGACTTATTAAGACATACTCATACTTGCCAACCTAAGACAGTCAAAAATCAGGATATTTTTTTAAGAAATCGGGAGAATTTTCTCATTGACAAAAAGATTTTTTAAATAATAAAAATATGTAGAAAGAAAATATATTTTTAATAATGAATTAAATTTAAATGGTTCTAATTAATACCTGAAAGTTCAGTTATTATTTCTTAAATGTAAATAATGCAAAACTATTTACATGTAGGGGGAAAAAATAGTTTTATTACTTGTACCTTCTAATAATAGAAAAATACTCTAATCAGTTTCCTTAATCATAAAATACTTATTACACAGATCACTAATCATTGATTGCAAAACATGAATTAATGTAATTCTGACTATGGAATTGTGTTAAGAACATCGTATGATGCCAAAATAGAATGCACAAAAAAGCAAAAAGCTTTGTTAAGGTTCGAAGACAAAAACATAAATATTCGTTCTTCATAAGATAAAATTATAATAATCGGAAAATGTGTTCCTTGTCAAGCGATTTTTTTGGGGGGGGGGAGAGCCTTACACTTATATTTTGTTGACATGCATTTCAGATTCCCATACACGAAGCAGAGACGTGCCAAATCTCAGTGATGAAACGACTTCGATTTATTTTATATACATCTAGATGGAAGGGGGGAAAACGTACTTTCAGATGCCAAAAAATAACTTTTCTTGGGGGGGGGGGCAAAAAGTGAAGTATTAAGTCAAGCTACATAAAAATCGTGAGAAATTTTAAGAATAAGATAAGGCGGGAGAAATACGCTAAAAATCGGGTTGGCAGGAGTGTGATCAGAAATCGGGAGTCTCCCGCCTAAATTGGGAGAGTTGGCAACTCTGCATACTATATGCACATAATAATATAAATATGCATGTAATAAATAACATTTTATTACTGCAAATAAAAATTGCAAACCATGCCAAGGTGATTGCACTAATACATAACTATCAAAAGTAGTTTCAAGATTTGCATGCATACTTTTCGTTCAGTGTCCTATTTTTTGTGTTGTATATATATTGCAATAAATATTTTGATTTTCTAGTATACAGTTAATTGTTACAAAAAATACTAATATTGTCATTTTCAGTAATCACATAGATTCTGTTTCACTAGCTTGCTATTTTAAAAATAGTTATGAAAATGCATAATAGCTGACAAAAATTGTAAACAGAAAGTACATGGCCCAGTAAAAGAGAAAATCTTCTCACTCTCAGATAATGATCAAATGGTACTGAAATCTTCCAAAGCATAAATTTAAGTCTCAGATCAATAAACTCTGATTGAAAGAGATGCAAATTTGCACTTTCAAGTGGTAAAGACCAGAAATTGTGTTTCGAAATCAGTAGGAAACATTTCATCTTTTTTAAGTTATTAAAATTGATTTTGAAATAATTAACATTAATCACAATTTATAACAGCCAGGAAAAATGCACTTTCAAATTGGAAAAAAAAAAAAATCAAAATTTCAGAGAATTCTAATTTAAATTTATGGTTTTTAACAAAATTTCTTTTTATATATTTCCGAACTGCATGACAGTACTTTAAATCAGGTCTGCTCATTAAGCAACCATAGAAGAAAACAATATACCTTATTTTCAAAATCTTTTTGGTATCATCTTCATCATATGGAGTAGTAGTAATGATAACTGAGCGATCCAAAAGATCAATTGGAATACCATGAGGGCTTTCATACTGTGTACCCCTAATTTTAGTAATACCTCTGTTGGATGCCATAATAAGAATTGGTGCAAGATCACTTTCTAGGGCACGATTCAGATATGAAAAACATTCAATATCTAACATGTGGACTTCATCGATGAATAATACACCAGGTATGATTTGAGCTTTGCCTTCTTCTCGCCACTCTGCAACTTTAGAGTTAATTTGTTCTCTGACTTCAACTTTAATTTCACCAGTATCACCTGCAAGATTGGAAGAAGAAAATATTACCAAGCTCTAATTACAACATTAAAGGAATGTACATCAGTTGCAAATCAATTGTTTCAACATACTAAACAGACTATATAAAATAACTACTATAACAAAGACATTCTGCAGCCCACTTAGTAGATTAACATGCTCTGAAAAATTTCACAAATTATATTCATACATCACTGTTTAAACTATACTCAAATTTGAAATATATATATTAAATTTTAACGTTTAATATACATATAAAAGGTAAAAAAATATGATGGAAATTTATCAACTAAGTAAACTTAATAAATTGACAACAGACCTTTAAATTTCAAATTTTTAATTAAAGCAGAACCTCCTACAAGGCAACTGCATTTTTTTTCTACAGTTACCATACTGCTGCAGACTTTTACCCAGTCATCGTCAGGATTAAAACAAAAGTTTTCTGAGCTTATAAATACTACATTTATTACGCATCCCCTCATTTGCTATGTCCCCTTCCTGCTCTCTAAAATGTAAGCTGCGTATATTAGAAATGGTGGAGTGCATTTAGCCCGCCTAGAGCTGTAACACTAGATGCACTAAAGCAAAAATTTATTTTTGAAGAAGTGTTCCTGTTCAAAATAAAAATGACATTTTAAACCAAGCGAGTTGTGATTTTCCCTGTAGTTTTATCGATGCAGCAGTTTTTCTCGGCCATGACTAAAAAGTGATTGCTTTCAATGTAGCAATTTTCATTGATATGTTGATATACCTTTGAAACCAATCACTTTTTAGTTCATTACCAAGAAACCTGTTGTGTAGGTGATTGGAAACTGCAGTGTAGCGAATAAGATGGAATTTGGGAAGAAGCATGACCAACTTTGCAGTTAAACATAATTTATGTTTTGATGATGAATTTCTTAGCTTTGCATCTTCTTAACTGGTAGTCACAATTTTAGATATCAATTACATTGTAACTAAAGGAGAATAGCAAAGCAAATGAGCAAAATTCTGCAGCAACATAGGAACTGGAGGAAAAATGTAGATGGCTTGAAGGGGTTATGCTTTAATTGAAAAGTCTATTGTCAATTTGTTCCAATTAAGTTTAATACATCGAACTAAGCATGCACGCACACACATTAAAATATAAAAAAATTAAATGTAAAGATTGTACTACCCAGGAAATTTAAGAAACATTTTATTTCTAAATTAGATTAAGAAAATCATGCAACTAGCAAAGCATTATGAATTATGGATAAAGCATTTAAGTTAATGATTTATTCAAAATTAAAAAAAGTTATGAAATCTATTAACTGAACTCTTATTAATTATTCATATTTAATGCTTCAAACCTTCATCACTAAATAATTATTTTAAAACATTAAAATTGAACACTTGAGTACTGAATACATGTTTCGTCCTTATATACATATATGTATAATTATAAATTTTCCATTTCTGATTATATTATTATTTCCTAGGAAAGGAATCGTAAAACTATTGCAAACTGAAATTAGGAAATGTTATTAAGATGACTGTGATAAAACTTGTATTATATACACATAAATTCATATATATATATGCAGTGCTACAAACAGAATTGAAGAAATTATCTACGAGACGAATAAATGATATCAATGTTTATGGCGAAACAGAATATGACGACATTCATCTGGACTTCTTCAAGCAAAGATTTTAAACGAAAGAATTGCTAAAAAACTCCTAATTTAATACCAATATTTAAAAACCGATTAATGTATTTTAGGATTAAATGAAATAAAACTAATCCTGTTTCACTTACTTCGTGATTAAACAAATTATTTTGAAATCATATATAAGCTAATTCTCAAACTTCAGCAGCACAAAATGGGCTGGAATACCTTGCCTCATACACAAAATATATAATAGTTCAAGAAAACTTCCATTTATAAATGTAACATATATAAATATTTGCCTTGTAGAATAAAAAATTGTAGAAATTTATTATTTAATAGTTTTCTTCTCATTCTGAGTAACTTCTAATAAAGAATGCAATGTGCTAAGAAGAAGTACATTTTTGTGTTTTTTACATTGGCAGGAAGCAAGAATTGTGGTATTGTATCGAATATAATTCTTTTTTTTTTTTTTTGGTTTTTAAAAATTTTTTTTTTTTTTTGGTTGTTGTTTTTGTTTTCTTCAAGGAATTTGGAACTTCTCTTTTCATTCTACCATTTTCTTTTAGGTTTTCTACAAGTTTTAGAGATGTAAAAAAAAAACTATCACTTGTTATATTTCGTCCTGTCCTGAGGTAAGGCTTTACTTTATAAAAAGCAGCATTTTCGCCAACACTTAGATCATTTTATTTGGAAACATCTCTTCCTATGGAAATGTGTTGATTATGTATCTTGAACTCACATCTACAGCCAACCAAAATTTGTTAGCATATATTGCAAAAATCTACAGTGTGTCTATGACAGAAAAACCTGCTCATCTGCAGTAACGTTTTGTCCTGGTTTGTAACACATAAAACAGTTTTCTATGAAAATATTCTAAACATCTGATATTACTGCAAATTTATCATCTTTCAATCTATCGGATCTTGAAATTTTTAAGTCAAAACACATATATCACTTGATTTTTTAAAATTTGTCCTGGCTCACTGTTGAAGGGAAAAAATTGTGGCCCCCAAAGGCTACCTGTCACTACGGAGACCCATCCACTTTTTTTTTTTTGCAGCTAAAGCTCCCTGGACATATAATATTGCAATGAAGGAATCCAGGTCATCAAGAGAAGTGCTCCACGCTTCATTATTTAGTTTTGATCTTGCTTCCACTTCTGTACATTTCTTTATTATATTCAAAATTTTATCATTTATGAAAAGTCTCCAGGAAGTTATAGGACTGTTATCAGCAATATTTCTTTTGCAGTATGGTGTAGATCCTGGATTTTCTTTTAAAAATTTTGAATAGGTTTTTGACCAAAAGAAATTGAAAACTACCGATGGATTTTCCATATAGTTCTGTCTTTCGCTTCTTCCAAATCATTATGAAGGGGTGATTGCTCTCATTTATTTTTTTATTAACACTTTTACAATTCTCTAATGTTTTATGAAATTCTGAACTGCATTTACTTGGAATATTTTCATTCAGTTCACTGTCACTTGAACTGGATTTGGAAGATGAGATTATATCTCCCAATAGTTCTTTCGTCATTTATAACAAAATTTTCATCATCCTCAGATGCATTTTCATTGCAAGAATCATTTTCTGAAAGTTCATTTAGCAATTTTAGAATTTCTTCATTCGAAAGACCTCTCTTGTTGGGTGCCATCACTAAACGTGTGCAAAACTGGAATGTCACAAATTTTTCTTTCCTTCCGTGCAGTTTACATCAGGTAAAAGGCTCTTTTTACTTATTTTCTAGCATATAATGTAGGTAAGAATATTCTACAACATTCCAATACATAGATATAATAGCTTCCAATCACAAAAGTTCACACGTCTGCCTAGCAGGTGCATGCCATATGCGTAGACATGCCCCTTTCCCATTTTTACCCTATTGTAAAAAGCATGTGCAATACCTCTCCTTAGATTACTCTTTTGCAACTGAAAAATATACAGTTGAAAGAACAGACATTATCTTGTTCGGCTCAGCTATGAGCCCCCCCCCCATGGTAGTTCTAGGTATACAGACATTTTAACATTATCTTGTTCGGCTCAGCTATGAACAATGAACACCCCCGATGATAGTTCTAGGTATACAGACATGTAAACATTATCTTGTTCGGCTCAGCCATGACCCCCCATGGTAGTTCTAGGTATACAGACATGTAAACATTATCTTGTTCGGCTCAGCTCTGAACACCCCCCATTGTAGTTCTAGGTATACAGAGATGTAAATAAAAAAGTAATCATTGGAATTCAACTAAATTCACTTTAAGGCATTATACTGAATATTTAGAAACAGTCCAAAAATTTGAAAGCTTAATTTTGAAACACAACTGTGGAGTGAGCAAAAAACCACATCTTGGATCACAGATGGCCCGCTTTGGTAATTCTAGTGTTAATGTATGCTATAACTTTCAACTTATCATAACTCTAGAAGCATTTTGCCTCAAATCTGGCAATCCTGCCTTTCCTTGCCACTTTCTGGCAACCCTAAACTTGCTTTGCGGAAAGGCTATGTTATTGTAGTTGGCCTTTCATAACAATACTTCCTTTACTTTGTACAAGGAAGTAAAAATGTTGGTGATTGAATGATGGCAAAATGGAGTATAGAAAAAAGCAAATAGCTTTATTAAGACCCAAAGACGAAAACATAAATATTTGTTCTTCGCAAGATAACTTACAATAATCGAAAAACACGTGTCTTGTCAAGCGATTTTCTTATTTTAAGGGAATCTTTACACTTATATTTTGTAGTATTATTTTCATTATTGTTAATTAAATTACTCAACAGATGCAGAAATTACTTGATTTTTCTCACACCTACTTTTAACAATGGAAGTAATAACTGCATGTCCATTTACTTAATGTATTTTATAACTTTCAACTTATCTTAACTCCAGGAGCTTTACACAGTCTTATACACTGGAGATCAACATTTTTTCTGTACAACATTACCATTGCTCGCTTCGAAATCCTTGAGTTTGTTAATCAAAAATTTGTTAAAGTTTTACAAAATATGAAATCGATAAGAAAACAAATTCCAAATTTCAAATTTGGGCTTCCAGATGCCCATATTCGCAGCAAGATTACGTCATTAAAAATTCGATGGCTCTAGGTACAGTTGTTTTATCCCAATGCGAGAAATATACATACATTTATGCACATTCTTCATTATTTAATTTCTTTAAATACAATACAGGACCGCAATATTTGGTGGCAACAGTTTGAAAGTGAACCATAATTTAATGTTCCGACGCAAAATTGCAAAACGAAAACAATAGTCCTTCAGGGACAAAGCCCTTTTGGACTAAAAAGAAACAATGATTGGATACAATTTTGCATCGGTATTATTCCTTTTATATGTAGACAGGCAGAATGGAATTGTTTTAATTCAATCAATAACTGAAGACTTATTTCTCACACCAATTTCTTGAACCCATTTCTTCGATAATTTCTTGAACCCATTTCTTCGATAACTGAAGACATTTTTGTCCTTGCACTTGGGTATTTCTTAGTGATTTTACTGCTGGGAAACATTTTTCTAGAAAAGCTGCAACATGATCTGATACAATCGCAGGTTGTGCTCCAGTAAAAATGCAGAGAACAGGCATTCTGCATTAATAATTTTTTGGTCCTTTGTTTCCACAGAAAAATTAAAAATTTTTCCAGTACAACTCACTTTGTCCTTGTGTAGGCACATATTTAAGAACACTGCCCCTTCCACGGTATGAAATAAAAAAACCACAATGATAAATGATACACATTGCAATATTACATTTCTTTGACGAAATAATGGAAGTAAAGTCATACGTGCATCATTTTTGAAAAGTGCATGAGTATTTTACATTTTTCGCAGACAAAACTAAAACAAAAGATAGCAGTTCCTTAAATAGTTTCTGAGAAGCATGTGAAACTTATGCTGCTCACTAGCGAGATGAACGAAATACACAAGTTTGATCTTGCTTTGTTCTCGTTAGCTAATATATGCCAGATGACCCGCAATAGCACTTGATTCTCACTAGAGAACTGGAACATGACGTTTTCAGACTCTCATACATAAAGCAGAAACATGCCATACCTCAGTGATGAAATGACTTCATTTTTACTTCCTTGTACTAAGTGAAAAGTGCAAAATTTTGTGGCATCATATCTCAACGAAAATATAAATTTTGACCGCTATTGAATGCAATATAACGATGTTTTGCATCTGTGCATAAAGACAGAATAAAAGACTCTTTTTCCCCCAAAAAAATTATAAAACTGATTTAAAATGGATTCTGAAGAGAATTTTTTGTGGCGTCTGTGTGTATGTATGTTGCATAACTCAAAAACGAGTAGCCTCAGAATGTTGAAATTTTGTATATAGGACTGCTATAAC
>KK122283.1:249071-308860 GCA_000611955.2 Stegodyphus mimosarum
GTTGTGTGAAGTGTTGATCCATAATGAAGAGGAAATTGGAGGCAAAGGCAGATTAAATCTTCATTTCTTATTTCAGCTTGTTGTGGCCTCAATTAAGTTGGCACATTAACTGTATCTATTCCAAAAAGCTTATATTTCAGATTAATTTTCAGTGAGATAGAAGGAGCGGAAAGACAGCGGTGAAGCTAGGCTAAAACGTTGAAAGCAAGTGCATTATGTTCAGGGTGAAATCTTAATTCAGATTGAGTTAGTTTTGGTTCTCCATGCATTTTGATTGGAGAGTTAATACTTCGGTAAAATTACTACTGGCTGCTCGAGTTGTAGTTCCATTTCCATCATCAGAATTATGTAAGAGTCATATGACATGGATTAATCTAGAAATGACACAATGCAGAGAGAGGCTACTATTTTTAGAATTGAGAACGGAAATTTACATTGCTAATTTAATTTTTTACATATTCTTTACTTTTCTTGCATATATATATATATATATATATATCCACTCTGTTATTTGGCTCAGTGATCTCAGTTTCTTTATTCTTACATGTTTGTAGATTGTGCTTTTTTTTTTTTTGGCATTAAAAATGATATAATTATGTTGTTCTTATCTTCCGGTTTTTAAAATCTGCATGCAATATTTGTAGAATTATCAAAAATTTAAAAGTTGTTTAAGTGTGGCTAAGCCTAATTTTTGTTTAACATACCAACCCTATTTGTTTACATACTAAGCAGAATACTGGATTTGTTGCGAATCTAGAGAAACCAAGCTTCGCAACAACAAAGGTAACGCCTGCTTTTATTACTGCAAATTAAATCATGCTTAATCTATTCTGGAATTGTGGAAAGCGTTGAAGATTTACTTTGTAATTTTTACAGGGTTCGTACACATTTCTACACACATAAATTAAGTACTTTTAAGGACTATTAATGAAAAAAATTAAGGACCTATAAGCAAATGGGAACTGAATAAATTCAGTTTAAAATATTATCTATGCCTGAACTTCACTTTTGTAATACCATCCTAAAAATAAAATAGATCCGTAAGTAGGAAGCATTACTATTAAACATAACTTAATTAACATAATTATTATTAAGTTTGAGAATAAAATTAACTTTATGAAATTTATTAAGTAGCATTAAATATTTTGCACTTGTAAGAGTTGGACATATTTGAAAGAAGATAAGTGAGACTAGATTTACGTTTTACTAACAGTTAGCTCTATTTTGATTATTTTTATGTCTCATTTTGTCACATACTTGCTCACTCTAGAGGTTTAGTAACTACCAAATATATTTTATGGCAAGCGGCATAGGTTAAAGCGAGAAGTAAAATCATAATCAGCATGATTCATAAAAAAAGACTGTCCTTTACAACTGCTGCTGCTTGCCTAGAGAGAGACTTGCTGATCAGAACAAACCTGAAAGGCCTGATGTAGGCGGCAAGTTTTGAAAGTTAGTTGGGCTCTGTCTGATGCAGTTAGTGTTGTAGCTTCATGTAGAGTTCCAGTTAGTTATAAATAATTATATTAGGTAGTTAAATAAATTTAGTCATTATGGATTTACATGGCCACTATTATGTTTGATTTATTTTTTAATAATATTTGTTAAAAAAGCTTTATTAAAATGACTATCTAATAAAATTTCACTGTTTAAAATACATGTAATTTATGACATTGATTCTTAAACGATATTAGGATAATTACACATTAAAAGCAAGTAACAACACTCAAATATTTATGTGTCTTTTTAATTTGAAGCCTTCCCAGATATTCCCAGCCATTTTGGCTAATTTATATCGATTTTCTTCTCTTTAAGCGTCTTTTCTAACAATTAGAAATTTGTCTCAACACCAAACCAATGTTCTCACCAGTTTCTGCGTGCTTTACCTTTTAACTTATCAACCTCTCCACAATATACCTATGAGGGTTTACTTGATCTGGTAAACGTAAAATAATTATACCACTCCCCAACAGACTTGAAGCAAATTATCGCTCTGTCTGAAAGTAACTCATACAAATGTTTGGCATATTTAAAAATAACTTAGAACATAAATGCATGTTCTTAAGCTAAGAAAACCAATTACAGCTTGTGTGATGTAACTGAGCAAGAAGAGTCAAATTCAAACTAAACATGTGGACTAGTGATCAAAGACTATACAACTTAATTTTAACTTAAACTGGCTCAGTAACTTTATCGTTATAACAAATTCAAATGTCGGCAGTGATAATGCAAAGACGATTAATTACAAATTATCAGAGCTGGCAGGAACTAATGCGGAGGTCGGAAACACACCCTTTCTTACACACACTCCAAAAACCTAGGTTTAAAAACTTTATAAGTGATTTGCATTCTGGCGAGGAAATAGAAATGAAAAATTATAGTAAAGGCTGAAATTATAAACAAACAATATTCACATATTACTATACATATCTTTGAAGAATAATTTTCTTTCTCTTTATGCAGTCAGTTTGTTCCTTCAACACGTTTACTTTTCCTTTTAGAATTTTTCGATTTAACTAAGAATAGAATGCATAGAAAAAGCTGCTAATTTTATTTCTTTAGTAATATGAACATTCAGAAAAAAAATTAAATATATATGGTTAGGAACAGTTTAGAGAGCTCGCGGATTTACACTGAGCAACAAGATTTAGAAATGGCAAAAATTTTAGAATTTAGAGCAGTTACTAGAAGGAGAATTTAGTATCCATAGAGATTGCATCAAGTGGGAAAATACTTAGCGGCAGTCCTGTGTATGATGCATTAAGACATATTAGATAAATCTTTTAAATTGTCAGTTTTCAATTTCTTTATTAATAAAAAATTCCTTTCTATAATGCCTGTCCATGTGATAAGATCAGAAGTGTTTTTGATATTTTCTATGCTTGTGTCTAGTGAAAAGTAGCGAAAATAAAGGGAAGATAAACATGTAAACAAAAAGATTCTAGTATCCGAAGTAAAACATTCAAATATTATGTTTGCATTGTTCTTACACATGTTCTCCAAAAAGTGAGAAATTCATCGCAAACTTTCTGTAAAATACATATACTGCGTGTTAATATCATGAAGATATTTTTCATTTTGTCACATTTTTCTGGAATCGTGGTCTTACCTTCAAACCCTTCTAAACTTTCCAAGCTGCAATGTTTAAAATCCTAAAGAAAAATTACTCTTACCAATTCTGTAACAGCTAAAAACCAGAAATATTTTGGAAAAAAATAAAAATTAGAGGGGGCGGGAGTGTAAAATTAATCTTATAGAAAATATTCTTATAGAAAATATCTTATAGAAAATATATATATATTAAAAATATATATATATTTTTAATTAATTACATAGCCTAGTTTCCTTTTTCTAAGAACTGTTTCGCAAACTGTGCTTTAAGCATTGTACCTTGTTTATTTTTCAGATTCAAAATATTGTATAATAACTGGCCAAAATGGAACTTTATAACATGACAGCGAAAAATGAAAATGTTTCACTTTAATGCTATTTTTTAAGTATAATTTCAATATATTACCATTATTTTAAAGAAATTTATCAACGTGCAATGTTTTACAAAAAATCTTCGAAAAATTCCCAGATCTCGGAATTAAAAATTTTCTACAGAAACTGATCTTAAAATCGCCCAAATGTTTATAAGTCGTCAAATTTAGAACTATTTAATAGAAGAATTCTCGTCCCCAAAAGCCAAAAGTTCTTTAAGGGCTTTCATTAGAAAAAATGAAATAATTTTGAAATGCTTATTTTTCACTTCTTGCTCAGACACTCGAGTATCCCATCACTTATATTAGAAATAGGAACAAATTATAACCCACGAACCCGTTCACCCATTCAAAAGATAACCATATTTGTCAGTTAATCGCCAAAAATATTCCTCCAAAATGCTAATTCACACTCAAAATGGTAGTCGTAAAAACAGACAAAAATTTCAGATGATTAAAATTAAGGACCTCCTGCCGAGTTTGGCCGAAATTAAGGACTTTTAAGGACCAAAAATCGATACCAAAAAAACCTAAGGACTTTTAAGGACTCTTAAGGACCGTACGAACCCTGTTTTTAATATATATATATTTTGAGTTTTTATGTATTTTCGCCTTGTCGCTAAGTGAGAAATGAATCAATTGAATGAGAAATACTGAATCATCTGTGAAAAACTGGGGATTTTTTTTTTTGTTGTTTTGTTTAATTTCTTTTATACATCATTTCAGATTTATTGTAGTATTTGAATAGAACATGTCGCAACGATTAGATAATTTTTCAGGTGATATAATTTTTGTGCATTCCGAGTTAGAAAAGAATGAGATATAATGCTGTTAAGTGAACCTAGCAGCAGAGTGTCATTGTGGTAAACAAATACAGGAATTTTAAAGAGTGCATTTACTCTATTGTGGTTTATGCTCTATCAAGGAAGTTGATTTAATTCAATCCAATAAGTTTAAATGAAATGAATGCGCATAATTTAAAATTCTGTACAAGGAATCATGTGGTGTACACAACAGATTTTTTATATGCATCTAGAGAAAAACATATGCTTTCCGATGCCAAATATAACTTTTTTGGGGGCAAATAATGAAATATTAAGTCAAGCTACATAAGAATCGTGAGAAATTTTAAGATTAGGAGAAAGCCAGGACAAATATGTTACAAATCGGGTTGGGAGGAGTATGGTCGGAATCTGGGAGAGTTCGCAATTCTGTTATCCTATTTAATGGTTTCTGTATGATTATTACAGATAACAGAAATTAACTACTAATTCCCCACTTTTTTTAAAGAATACTTACTGAAAAATGGACTACTTAAATAAGATACTACTGTACTTGCAGTTTGAATAAGACATTGTTTACTGTGAAAAATTCCAAACTGTTCAAAATATATAAATATAATTTTAAAATTTTGTTTTATAAAATCACAACTTCTGTAAAGTACCCTGCATGAATAAACATTTTAGCTTTGGAATGGGGGGGGAACTATACACTTTTTAAGCCTTGTTTTTGATTAGTGGTAATTGCAGCGATTCCAAACACAGGTGGTACGTAACACCCTGTACCTATCTGAATGATACTGAACCAAAATAGCTTACTCTACCTGAGAAAAGGGCCAAGAAACCTTGTGTACGGCTGTTCATTACATCAATCTCATGCAGAGTCACTGTATGTGTAACTTCTTTTCGTTTCTGAAGTTCACCCTCTGGACACTGAACAAATTTTGTCTGAGCTCCAGTTGCATCATAATCTCTTGCTCTTGTAAATGAACGACCTAATTTTGTAATTTTTCCAGTTGCTTTGTCTATACAGATTATATCACTGAAATACAATATAAAGTTATTTAAATTATTGAAGGATACACAGTCACTCATACATTTTCGAGATTACAGTTGGGCAAAATACGAATGCAATTACATTTATACTCACTTCCAAAACTTAAGCACGGAGAGGAAAATGCTAATTTCCAGAAGCCAATTAGAATTGAAGATGCAATTCACTGCAGAGGTAGATAGAAGTATACAAATATGTTAGGTAACAGCCAATCACGCTTTCACGTCAAGAAATATGCAAAAAAGGCACTCTTATAAGAAGCCAGCTTTATGAAGGTTTACAGAAGTTGATTGTAAGTGCTGATAGAAGGTGTTTAAAACTTTTGTACAATTTGTTTTCAAGACATATGTGTTTCTATGACTTCCAGAAGAGGAATGAAAGATTCTGAGCGCTGGCATGCTGTGGGGCGCATTAAAGCAGGACAGTCCATCACAGATTTGTTTATGGAAACAATTCCAAACCACACAGACAGTTGTCCGAAGGCCCATAGCCAGTCGCCCAAGGGTTACAACACCCGTGGAAGATCGATATATTGCTATTGTAGCCAAGCGAAATCGCAGAGTGAAGTCCACACGTGTGACATGTATGGTTACAGCATCCATTGGTAAGGCGATATCTGCAGCTACTGTGCGCGGAAGATTACATATGAATGGACTGTACGCCCGGGTACCTCGAGTTTGTGTTCCTCTATCTATCCAATCAAGAGGAGCATGATTACAGTGGTGCTGGGAACATGTCAACTGGAATGTGTCTGACTGGAGCAAAGTCATGTTTACTGATGAGTCGAGATTTGCTCTGAAGCCAGATGACAAGCGTATAAAGATATGGTGTGAACAATGAACATGCAATCAATCCCAAAACATCACTGAATATCACGCATTCCGAGACGGAAGCATTATGGTGTGGACAGGGATTTCATTAGGGTACCGCACCGACCTGTACATCTTTAAACAGGGTTCTTTGATAGCTGTACGGATCGAGATGAAGTCCTAGGAACCCATTGTGAGTTTGTACGCTGCAGCAGTTGGCTCTACTTTTGTTTTAATGGACGATAATGCACGTCCCTATACAGCTGACATCGTCGATGACTACCCGGAGAGTGAAGGGATTGCTCGTATGGCGTGGCCAGCATATTCCCCCGACCTTAATACCATTGTAAATCTTTGGGATGCTCTCGGCCGTGCTGTATCTTCACGTTTCCCATGAGCTGGAAACTGCTCTACAAGAAGAATGGTGAATGCCTGTTTCTGCGGTGGTTGACCACCTAATTGAAAGCATGGTCACAAGGTGTAAACTTTGTAGGCAGAAGAGGAAGGATCACATACCATATTAATGTCCTTTTTTTTTTCATTTTATGCTGTTTATTTTCACTTTATACATAATTCTGTTTAAGTCTCCAGTATGTCATTATCTCATAACTTACAAAAATTTAAGATTTTTTCATATCTGTATAAAATTACTGATTTTGTTTTATGCCTAAATATATATGCTACTTTCTTGCCAAATTTTGTGTCAATCAAAGCAGTATTTATTTAGTTTTTTGCATTTTACATCTTCTTGCTTAACTTTTGGAAGTGAGTGTACATAATTCTAGTAACTAAATTATGCAGTTCCATTGTTACTGTAAAAGAAACTGTGTAATCTAAATCCAGTGTAATTGTAATTATAATTATACTGGTCATCAAAATTAAACAGGGTTTGTACATGTTTCTGAACATGGAAATTAAGTATTTTTAAGTATCATTAATGAAAAAAATCAATCTATCACCCAATTGGAATTGAATAAATTCAATTAAATATTTATCTGTGCCTGAACTTCACTTTTGTAATACCATTCTAAAAATAAAATATATCCATAAGTAGGATGCATTATTATTAAACAAAATGATAAAACAAATTTGAGAATAAAATCAACTTTATGAAATTTATCAAGTAGCACTAAATATTTTACATTTATAATAGTTGGCCATATTTGAAAGAAGATTAGAGACACAACAGCTTTATATTAAACAGCGTATTTTTTTTTTTCTTTTGTGTCTCATTCTGTCATATACTTGCTCAGTCTAAAGGTTTAGTAAATAACAGGTAGATATTATGTCAAACAAACAACATGGGTTAAAATGAGAAGTAGAATCATAATCAGCATGATTCGTGACAGAAGACTGGCTGTTGCCATTGCTGCTGCTTGCCTACTGAGAGACTTACCAATCAGAACAAACCTGAAAGTCTTGAAAAGTTAGTTGTGCTCTGTCTGTCTGCAAAGTTAGCATCATATGAGTTCCTGGAGCTGTAACCCAGTTAATATACTATAAGGTTTCCATAAACTAGTACAGCACCAAAGGGGACAAGCTGTTTCCTATTATTTTTAGTCTTACTAAATGAGGATAATAAGTTTCACATTTAATTAATTTTTACATCTTTGTGCTGTATCTTATGACCATAGTAAGAATTAATGAAAGGCAATAGCTCACTTTAATATGTAGAGATAATTTTTAAGGATGAGCAGTTACTTACAAATAACTCAGTTAAGTAGTTAGATACCCTTAGTCATGACAGTACAAAGTCTGAGATCTAGACGTCCAATATCCGGACCTCAAAGACAGCAACTTTTTTTTTTTTAAGGAAATTTTTTGTATGTTTTACGCATGCGCATTTGATTCTCTCCCTCCCATAACATAAATAAAACATAAGGAGGGTCCCGATACTTAAATTCACTTCGGTCCTAAATAAAATACCTCATCACTGAAGAAACAATCATTTTAGCATAAATTTGTGTGATCAATAATTTGACTCTGTAGCTGCTTATCTGCTTATATTAGTAATTGAATAACAAAGAGTATGGTAAAAATTTTTCTTGACATTATCCTTGGCAATTACAGATTTAAGTTAAATGCGCTAAGAGATGTTAACAAGGAAAAATGTAACAAAAATCTCTTTCCATATGCTAAAATTAGATTTTGTTAATGATATTTATAGGCCAAAAGATTATATTTAGTGCTGTCTGAATTAAGCATACCTGATTTGTTATTCACATAAACCCAGAACTGGCGCCAGAGCTCGTATGGCCACACCGTGGGGGGGAGAAGAATTTACAGAAGACAATATATATATTTTTTTTAATTTAAAGCAGCACCGAGTAATAAAATTATGGAATGACAAAATGTTTAGAATTTAGTGGCGACAAAAATTTAGAACTTATGGAGGGGCTTGGCAGCAGAATTTAGAACCCACAGAGCGGTAAGATATCTAGCCCCAGCCCTCAATAAGCCTTAAGTATATGTGGAAATTTGTTTATTCAGGGCTCAGATAAGCCTTAAGCTTGTGCAAGAAATAGACAATAAATAATTAACACAATAATAGTACAATAAATAATTAAACTAATACATCAGTGCAGGATAGAAGCAAGACAAAATTATCAGAACAACTTGTCTTAAGTCACCAATCTCATGATACATAGCCAATTATGTATAGTGGATGTTATTTAAGCTAGGCTAAAATTATACTTTACTGATTCCAAGGAATTTCAATTAGTATAGCAGACTGCACTGTTCCTTAACTTTCTGATTTGATTCCGCTTATTATTTTTTGCAGGCTGTTATTATTACAGCAATTTTATGAATATTAAAGTCTGAAGTTTCGATACTCTTGAAAAGAGTTTGTAATTCTGGAGGTGCAACGGGATCCATAAAGTGAAAGATTGTTTCGATGTCCATAAAATAAAAAGTTAAATTGCTGTAGAAAATGGTTAAAGGTATATCCGTCTCGGAATTATGGCATTGGAAAGTCAACTATATCTTACATAAAAAAAAACAGCTTTAATTTTTTGAGAATTATAACACCCACAGGCAATGAATAACAGAAAAATTATTCGTTATGTTAAAAGTGACGATCATGACAAAGTGATGATTGAATGGGTTAAATAGCATGATATTGATGGATCCAATGCTAATGGCTCAAGCCAAAATATTTCATGAAGAAATGAACTTAAAAACCGAATGCACATACTGTAAAAATATGTAGCAGGTTGTAAAAATTGCCATGGTAGCTATTAGCCACATAAGGGCTTTTATCTGACATATATAACAGCATATAGGAGGGAAAACGTTTATAGTAGAATCGAAATTGCTAATGGCTTTTATTTATTTTTCCTTGAAATAATTCAAAGCAGCAATTTAAACAGTAGCATTAAATCTGTTGAATATTAGAATGTCTCTTATGATGTGTTCAATAAATCATTTATTAAACACATTATAACAGACCAAGGTAAGAAAAGTGCAGTAAGTAGACAAAAGCCTGGAGAATTTTTAGGATACTTTTTTTTTAAACTATTTTCTTTCAGTATAGAATAAAATCCATGCACAATATAGTACCACAGCAATGCATTTAATCTGTATAAAGGGGGAGGGGGTATTAGAAACCAAGGAAATGGCAACACTTTTTAAAATCTAATTTTAGAATCAATACATCAGTATTGAAAACTTTCAGTTACTGTTTGTTCACCTTTAATAACATAAGATAATAAAAATTTTGAAAAGTGACTTTATTGATAAAACAGTTTTTCACTGAGGAAATGTTAATTAACATATTGACTCAAATATAAGACTACATTTCCTTCCTTAAAATGATACCTATCTATATGAATTCTAACATATAAAGAATTAAAAAAAAAATACTCCTCAATTTTTTTTCTTCAGAAGAAAAGAATTTTACTCAGATTCATATCATAGCATACTATTTAGAAAATTTAATTAGCTATCTTACTGAACAATTCAATATGCAAACTTCATATACAAGAGGTATTTTATTAGGAAGTTTCTTATAACACACCTTAATATATAAAGAATCATTTATATAAAATGCCTTGTATTTAAGCCAATATGGTACTTTCATTATTTAAAATTTAAAATGAATTACCCAGCTTGAACTTTTTCTTTTGTTAAACTTTCAATCATTTTTTGACCTAAATCATATGTAGTCTCCATATCAGTACTTTTCAGTGTTAGTTTTCCAACTTTAGAACCCTGATAGCAAAATGGAAGGTAAAGATATGTATTAGCAAGCAATGTTAAACCATTATAATACAAATAATACATATACTCTATGGGCTAGACTGCAGATTATGGGCCAGTCGCCAAATGAAGCGAAATCGCGCCAAATCTAGTAACCTCTTGGCGTCATGAAAATCGTTAGGATTTAAGGTTACAGTTATAGTATTTAAGCGGGCTTTTTGAATTTTCATCATTTCACTACGCTTCTAGTAAATTGTGTGAGCAAAATGTCTGACGTCGAAAGAGTTAAATGTGTGGATTTTACTTATTTGATTTGGTTACAAGATAAGGGCGAAAGATGTGTGATAGAATGGTGCATGAATTATGGTTTGATTGCGAATATGTACAAATGTCCTAAATGTAAAAATAGTATGAAATTACTCGAAATGAAAGATGCAACAGATTTGTGTGAAAGGAGGTGTGTGTCCATTATATGTGGTTAAGCACATGGTTGAAATGAGCCGTGGAGTCGGTGTTGAATGAGCGCGTTATTTTGAATTTCATCTCTATTGTATTGTTACATCTTAGAGTGGATATAAACAAATGCAAATTTCTACTATTTATTATAAATAAAAATGTATTGTAAAAATATAAATTATGTAGTTAAAATTGTTTAACAGCTCCTTTTTTTTTTACTATACTATTGTTCATGCTTCAGTAGATAGAAAATTTGAATTTTATCTTTTTTTTCTTTTGCATTTTTTTTAAAGTTTTAAATTAAATATGAATCAACGCTTTCCGATCATTTATTGCTCATTTACTGCTTATTACAATTTCTTAAATTTCATGCTAAAACGTTTTACTCCATTTTGCTACTATCTTAAAAATGGTATATATTATGAAAAGTTTTAATATTGTTGACGCCATAAAATACATGGTTATTAACTTTCAAATACTTTATTGTTGTTTTTCTTAAACTTCTGTTTCATATATTTTTGCATGTTTACAGGTTGTTTAGATATTTTTGCATGCTTAAATGATAAATTTTTTGCATGTTTACAGGATTCATTCAAATTCGCAACCATCTAATATGATGATATGATGAGTTAGTGATTTTCTAAAATGTGTGAAAATAACCGATTTGGCGACTTTTTGAAAATACGCCAAACTGGCCTGTAATATGCAGTTTTACCAAGCTATGTTGCAACAGTGTTTTATCTTAGGTTTAATACTTACCTACAGCTGAATAAATTTTTAAGCATGTTATGCATGTACTGACATACCACTAAAAATGCTTACATTATTCTTGTAAGCAGTCACTGTTCTTGTAAAAATGCTTCACAAGGAGAGCCTGATCCTTAAAGAATAGACCTTCTCAGAAATGGAATAATGAAAAATGCATGTATGCCGTGTTTTCATTAAGTGTAATATATGATGCACATATCATGCCTTTTAATTAGCATAAGGCCATCTAGTGCCATTTACTTTAATTACAATCACCCTGCAAATATACACACACTAGCCAATGAATTAGAAACCCAAGATAATTTTTACTACAACAGAAATCTAAATGCTTTAAATACTGATTTAAAATACTACTTAAAATATTTACTAATTTTTTTCTAATAATTCATAGCTTTAATTAAATTTATTTTCATTGGAGATGATATATGAAAAACCTTTTCTAATAATAATTTATACACATACAACCCAATGAGTTAGAAACCCAAGATCAATATTTTATTGGACCACTTTTTGTACGGATAACTGCTCCAATTCATTTGGGCATCGACTCTACATGCTTCTGAAGTGCATTTACATACAGAGAATACCATGCATGGGTTATGCAGACTTTAAGATCTTGTAAATAAGATTGAAGAGGAGAGTGCTGTTGGATGTGTCTTTCCACCATACCCCACACATTTTCTATGGGGTTAAGATTCAGGTATGTGGTGTGGCCAGGGAAGGCGTTGAAAGTCAGACCGACATTCAGAGAGCCAATTTTGAACACTTCTGGCATGATGCATAATTGCATTATCGTAACTGAAGTATCTGTCACCATCAGGGTAAAAATGCAACACTGCAGGATGCCCTTGATCTACCAGTATATTTAGGTATTTCACGCTGTTTGTTTATGCTTGAAGAAAAACAAGGTGCCACTCCATGCTAGCAGAACATGCCTCATATCATGATTCTCCCACCAGACCCTTGCACAGTAAGGCAAGATAGATTCATGGCTTCATGGAGTTTGAGGAAAATTCGAGGCCTTCCATCAGTGCAAAATAAGGTGTAGCGCGATTCGTTCGATCACATTTCCCATTTCCAATCCTCAGATATCCAGTATCTTCTTTCATGATGCCACTGCATACAGATTCTTCGGATTCTTGTATGTCAGGCAGAAATGGGCAGTTTTCTCACAGGCACCCGACTATGCATTCCTATCATCTGCAATTCTCTGCACATGGTTCGAGCTGAAATCTGTTGGGAAGAGCCTTGTTTAATGATCTGTTTCAGTTGAGCATAGTAGAGTCCCTGTTCTGCCATACAGTTACATCTTCTTGAGAAGGACTGTGGGTTCTGATTCAAACTTTTGAAAACCTTTGATATGGTTGCTTTTGAGAGCCCAGTGAGATTTGCTGTCTTCAAAACCAAGGCCCATGCTAAATGGATACCAACAAAGCTCTTTTTCAAGTGGTGAAAGAGCTTTCGTTTTTCACATTTTACTTCATTCATCGTGAAAAGTACTCTTATTCCTTACTTATACTAGCTTTCTAACCATGTGTAATCCGTGTCATAAAAAAAATTTGCATACTTTATCCCTAGCATGCATTAAAATGAAAATCTCAAAGGTTTCTAATTAATTGACCAGTGTGTGTATGTGTGTTTGTATATATATATATGTGTGTGTGTATAAGATATAACAAAATATGATATCTGCTTTAAAAAAAATTAATTGGCGACCTCAAAATTAACATTCTAAATTTAGTGCTCTCCTCCTAAATTCGAGATCTTTCTATCCTTATGTAACACTGGTTGAAAAGGGCGACCAAATCTATTAACCAATTATAGTCTCTAGAATCTCACCTATTCTGGTATAAATACCTCTGGTAGTTAATTACATGATTCTTATTCTGCTAGCTTCCACCCTGCTAATATCTCACTGCTTCTCCCCGGTCAAAAATGCCTGCGTCTTAAGAACTAATGTACGTAGCAATTTATCATATTTCATTATGACTGGATAAATATCTACAGTATGGTGATGCTTTTATACACTTGGAAATAAAGAGTGTGAATTTGTCAAGTTCATGTTTTGCTATCTTATAAGCCATAATGACTGAAATGTTGACTCATTGTCAATGCTTTAGAAATATCACATATATATGCAAGATCCCCGAGTTCTGTTCCCTATAGCCACCAGAGGGCATCACCTGTGCGCCTGCAGTGAGAGTGAGGTGGAGACGAAGATGTCAGAGAACCGCATGTAGGTGGTGACAATGGTAGCGAGTGCGAGTAGGCGCCGAGCGGCTATTTAAAATAACAAAACTGAGGCAAAACTGTGTTTGAATTGCATCCAACAAGCGCGAGAAGGTGCTAAAGCACTGTTATCTAATTCAATCTGTATAGTTTTTTCTTTATATTATTAAATGTTGCTGTGGCATGAAAAAGGTGTGGAGGTGTAATTTACTAAACGAAAACATCTTCAACTTCCCCCCACATACATTTTCCATAGAATTCCTAGGCCTTTTATAGAATGCCAAAAACGGACCAGCAATGTATAAAATGATTAAATATTTCACACATTACCTATGTATTCTATAGAATGCAAATGACAAACTGGAAAAGCATGAAACACATCTCCGATTTGTTCCAAATAACTGAAACTACTTTCAAAACTTAATAAATGATGTAAAAAAGCCAAAAGGACAAACGCGATGTTTGTGGAAAACAAAAGTATACTGATTTATCCTGTTATGGAAGGCATCAGCACTATATACTATTACATCACTGATACTGAATTATTTCATGCACTTCATGAAACTCATTAACTCATTTGGCAACTGGATCTCTCCCCAATTCTTTCACTAATTTTTTAACATATTTTGAATACACAGAAGAGCCATTACATTATGACCACCCTCCATCTACAAGAATGGGCTCGCCCAGGAAAAAACCACTGCGCGTGCGTGGGTTATGTTGGAGTACATAAAGCAGCTATGCATTGTCTCTCGAAACAAAGCACAATTAGTGATAAAATGGGAAAACCAGCTGATTGATCAAACTTTGGTAAAAGTCAAATCATTATGGCTCGGTGAATGGGAACATTAATATCAGAAACGGTGCGTTTAGTGGGCTGTTCATGTGCAGTCGTTGTGAGCACATATTGAAAGTGGTGTATAGACGAGTCACCGGCCAGCAGTGTGTCATCCACGGCGCATTGATTCCAGAGGAGAGTGGAAATTGCTACGCATTGTTCACTGTGACTGAAGAGCTTCAACAGAAGAAATCACCAGCAGCTAAAACAGTGGCGATCCAGACAGTGTTTCTGAACATACAGCAGTGTACATTGCACGTATGGGCCTATGTAGCTGGAGGCCGAAACATGTCCCTGCACTGATGGCATGACATCGCCAGCTGCATCTGCAGTGGGCCAAGAAGCCTCGGAATTGTACATTAAAAGAATGGAAGAAAGTTGCATAGCCTGGCGAATTATGCTTTCTGGTTCATCAAATCGATGGGTGTGTGATAATATGCCGATTTCCAAACAAAACCCTGGCTTCCGGATGAACATTTGGACGCAGACAAGCCGGTGGCGGGGCTTTTATGGTGTGGGCAATGTTTTCATGGAGCACATTAGAACCCATAATCCCAATAGAACAACCCCTGACATCTGTACACTATGTGAACATTGATGCAGACCAGGTTCACCCATTTATGACAACAGTATTTCCAGTGGAGGATGGTGTTTAGCAACAGGATAATGCACCATGTCATAAGGGTCAAATCCTCAGGGAGTTGTTTAAGGAGCATTACAGTGACTTTCAAGTCATTGGAATGTATTCAAGTCATGTCTTGGCCTCCAAATTCACCTGAAATTAATCCAATAGAGCATTTGTGGTCCACCTGGAAAACCAAATTTGTGCTGCCATGCTACACCTTGTAATGTGTGAGAACTACAGGACCCGTTGGTGAGCGCTTGGTATCAGATACCTCAGACCTTGTTTAGTCAATGCCACGCCAGGTGCTGGCAGTTTTGAGGGATAAAGGTGGTCCTACATGTTATTAACAGAGTGGTCATAATGTAATGGCTCTTAGGTGTACAAACACAGTTTTTTAATGTCAGTCTTTCATTATGTTTTTAAAAAAAAAAATTGTATTTTTGAGGAATGAATGTCTTTTACATAAATTTTTCTTTGCCTAAAAAGCATTTGTCATTCTATAGAATGCCTATGTAAAATATATGATAATTTACATATTTCATACTTTGCCTAAAAACACTAGGCATTCTACAAAATGTCGGCATTTCATATATTGTAGCAAAGGTTCAAATTCTTCATTCAAAGATTTGGTGAAATGGGGATTTTACAAAAATTTGCCTGTTCAATTTTGAGAAAGCCACAAATTTCCTTCGTATGTGATTTCTATGTTAAGTAGTATGGATCAGTATAAACAACTATTTTCACTATTGAGAAAGAACAAGTCTCAGGGAGATCTAGGCTGGCATTCATCTGATAGCTGTTCTGAGAATCACTACTGTGAACAGTATGTCACCAGATATTCAAAAGCTGGGTGCAGGGTAATATTTCCAGGTGTCAGGGAAGAAACAATAAGTATCCATCTGCTATTAAGATTTTTTTAAGTTTTCTTTCAATTTTTTAAAAACACCTACAATATTAGTTAAGACTTTTTAAATACATTTTAATTAAAAAATTTTTTTTTTAATTTTTAAATACGTCAGTAAGTATGAAACTTTTTTCCCCCTTGCAGCCTGTACTACTGAACACTGATGTCTATTTGGCCCACTTCGATGATAAGAGATAGTAGCAAGTAGTAGATACATCAGATCTAAAGAAATGTTTTGCACATTCTACATAAATGAAGTCTCTACAAGACTTCTTTACTTCTTTTAGCAACATAAAAAGCAGTTTGTCATTTGTTGTGAACAGTTGTTGCTTATTTATTGTTGATTGTAACTGACAGTAAAATAAATAATCTTTTTCCAGAGGAAACACTGAAGTGAAATACATCTCATTAATGTGAAATATTATGAACACCTTTTTCATAAGCTGCACACTAAAATTAAAGAGAAAAGGTATGGAATTCTGAGCCCCACATTTCATCTTCCCCGTGATAACATTCCTGCACATTCAGCTATCACTGCCAAAGGAACAGTACAGAAATGCAAATGTAAGGAGCTTAACCTCCCTTTACAGCCCAGATTTAGTATTTAATTTGTTCTTCAAACTGAAATGTGACGTTCATTGAAAGAGATTTATGATGATGATAGCACGAAAAGAGCATACACGGAACATATGAGGACAAAACTTCAGATTATTTTCCCAAGTGCCGCGTGGATGCCAGCCAGTTTCGTTTAAAAGTCTTCCACAAGGAATCTCCTCCCCTTGACAAATAGCACTGTGTGCGATGATGTAATCATAATAATAATAATAATAATAATAATAATAAAAAGCCTTCAGATTATTTTTACAGGAACCTAGAGTTGCTCATTAAATGGTGTGAAAAGTACATTAAAGTACAAGATTATATTGAAAAATAAATTATTGAAATAGTAAGATATTTTTCTATTTATTTATAAAACTAGAAAATTTTTTTTTATCTACTTATGTATCTGCTTCATCCCTACAGTCATTTAGTCACTTTCTAATTATTTCAGTGCAAAAACTAAGATGCTTGTTTTATGATAAATCGCAATATAGTGATTAAAATCAGATGCATCCTGTATAATAAAATATCGGGGTATGTGGCTCCCACAACTGGATGTTATTCAACAATGCAATATGTAAGTCAAAAAGGTAAGAATGATCCTGCAAAACAGTATACCTCTGAAATTGGAATCTAATTCTAGAGAAATACAGTGACCCTGTTCTTAAAAGCAGGTATATACTTCCTCTTATTGTTACCCTCCTTACATTTTACGAAAATTTTAGGTTACTTTTTATGACAATTATTCTGAATTTAATGAAACTGAAAACAGAATGTTGGTACATAATAATATAGAAAAAACATAAGTATAACTTACTGTTCCAGAGACAGGACGATCAATTTGTATTTCCACTACCTCTCCTTCTATTATTTCTGTTTCTTCTCTAAAGCACAATTTTTTATATTAATGATTTTATAATAAATTATTAGTAAAATCTGTAAAATATAAGCAGTGGATTTTGTTGATATTATACATCTTATACAGTATTCTTTAACAAAGGTTTTAACCATTTCTGAATTATAAAACTATACAGAAACAAAGACTAATTTCAGAATAAAAGTTGGTATATTAATTTTTTTCAAGACTTACTGAATTCTTACACCAATGGATTTCCTAAATGCTTGAGTAAGAGCTTCTGTTTTAGACATTTCTAAAGAAAATATCTCACTTCCTGATACTACTGTAAATGGAGTATCAGAACCAAGAGCTTGAGCCATCCCTATTCGAATAAAATAAGGTATTAAAATAATAATCTTCACTAATATACTTTAACACTGAGGTTATAAAAGGAATTAAGTTTTTTATTCCTTTTCTCTATTTTTATAATTACAATTAAAATGAAGTGAAACTATTTATGACATTATTTGTTATTATAAGAAATTTGCATTCCTATCACACCTGCACAGTGCTGAAAAAGAGAGATAGTGAATGTTGTTGTTACATATGGCTTTATTGGAAAGATCAATCCAAACATATTAAACAGTTGAAGTATCAAACAAGAACAATGATATATAAAACCAGAACAAATGAACATGGGAACAAAAGTAAAAAGTTAAAAAAAAAAAAAAAGGAAAGGAATATAAGAGATGTAGTCTTTATAAGGACTTCATGAAAGTTCTGGCATTCCAGTAGAGTTTGCTTATCTCACATTTCTGAGCTTATCTAGGCATATAAGATGCTATGCATTCATGATGCCCGAATTATAAATTTGGCATATACTAGATGGAAGGATGCCAATTTTATTAAGATGATGAGTCATGCAATCGTGGCCTGTTTGCAGCCTGAAGTTTGCCACACCCTTTTTACGGGGGTTGACAAAATTTTTTCCAAGTGTCTTGAATGTTAGCCCATGATTTGCCTGTTAATTCTGCTGCCTAGTCAGATTTAAGAGTATTCATTAATTTTTCAAAAATATGCTTTTTAAGTGATTTGTTGTCTTGCGACTTAAGTGGTCTTCTCTTAGCTAGAGTTTGCCTTTTCATTACTGTGGATACCTTCATGTGAAGGGATCTTTTGAAAAATTATTGTTTTGTTGTATTTATAAAGTTCAAGGTTTATCTTATTTCTGAGATAATCTGAGTATCTGTGTCATGATTTATAACTACAGCCTGAGTGACTGCTTTGCAATCGACTAGAATAACTGCTTTAGAGAAACAATTATCTTTATCTTGAGGTTTTTTAGAGCTAGTGAGTGCAAGGATCTCTGCATCAAAATTCGACATGAAGTGTCCCACAGGAGTACACTGGGAAAAGAGTTTACAGTATACACCAGCCGCAGACTTGCCTTGTATTTTAGAGTCATCAGGGTATATTCTAGTCATTCAGGTTCAGAGTATTGTACACATAGCATACATAATGTGTTTGCTTTTAATATTGTATCAGGTAGTGAATGTGTACCATATTTATTTACATATCTCCTCCTCTTCTTACTAATTTTAAGACGACTTTAATGATAAACAGAAGATATTAAAAAGCACACACAAAGATACCTTAACATTATTATATTATGCATTTCAAAGGATTTTTCAATTTCAATTACATTCTTTTCCCTTACACAAAATATTTTTTCTGTTTGTAAATACATTTTTCCACAAATCAGAAGTTTTTAATCATATGCTTTAAAAAAAAGAGAGAGAGACAGACAGACAGACAGAAAATTAGACAATGGGGAGAAATATGTGAGTAAATATGGTACTTTAGTTGAAATCCAGCTATTTTGGACACAGCAAATGCTTACTAGTGGCAGTTGAAGCCGACTGAAGTGCCGAGACACAACAGTGATCAGTATCCACTATGTACCAACCTGTCAAATCTGTTTTATGGATTGCAAGTGCCTACTGATTAAAGGTGCTAGCATGTTTATCTACCTGGCTGTTCTTTCTGGTTGGTATCACATGACACAGTACTGTCAACGTGGTCAATGCTACGAAATGCTTCTCTGTAGTACAAGAACTGTGAACCTGAACTTTTTCTATGGCCTGACAACTGATGCGTGTTCATCCTTTATCTTACACTGCAGAACCTCTGATTTTGTTGTGTCTAATGTTAAGGTAATTAAACATTACTTTATTCACTTATTCATATGGATTCCATGCACGCATCCTACAAAAGATAGTTTTGCCCTTAGGGCCTACAGAGATCTGATCTCTATTTGTGAAGTCAGTGAAGCATACATGTACTCTTTCACAAAAAAACAAGGTAAGAGAAACTATTTACTTCCTTTTTAAAATTAGAAGCAAATCATGAACCCCAATACAGAAATTGGCACATTGGATAAAACCAAACATGGTGTTTTTAAGAAAAAATAATTTCAGTCATTCAGAACTTTGGGAACTTGTAAGTAGGCAGTTTATAAAACCAAAAACTGCCGAAAATAACAGATGAGAGGTAGAAAATTGCATTCATATGAATCACAAAGCTTTAGCAATTACTGGTCTGAGTTTTGTGAGGTACTGCATATAAAAATTGAAAGATCTCAAAATTAAAGTGAATCTCATGAAAAAATAATATATAAAAACATGCAAACAACAAACAATGCAGGATTATTTGAGACAACACTGAATTCTTCAAAACTGTATATAAACTTCCAGAAATAGGTTTTTAAATTCTACTTGAAAAATAAAAAAGACGCCAACTTAAAAGCAAAGTCAGGAATAGTTACTGAACACAAAAACAATCTTTTTTAAGAAAAATCAAACCTAAAGCATTTAAGTATTATAACTAAAAATAAATAAATAAATAAATAAAATAAAAGCAAAAACAACAAGCACATTTTAAAATTAAATCTTGATTATTAGGAAGCGAAATTAGTTCTTCCTCTTCATTCAAAGTTAATTCAAATACAGAAGTATTCATCATCACAAATGGATTTCGAACACCATCAAAGTTTTTTATATCTAAATTTGGGAAATAATGAATAATTCCCTCCTGTAATGGTGTCAAATAGTCAATAAAAATTTTATGAATAGTTTTATTAAAATATTTTAGAATTGGCTCAAACTTTTCTAAATTGCCTTCCTGAGCTTTTTTCTTCCATAAAGTTATTTGCTTTTGGAACCCCAGCAGTTTATCTGTTGAGTTTAATATATTTTCTTTCAGCCCTGCATAATAATAATAAGAATAACTGAAAAGGTTCAGATTTTAAATTTCATTGAAAGGGGAGATTTTTTAACATTTTGTGTGTTTATTTATTAAATATCACGTTCTTCGCATTTATACCATAAAATTCAGTTAAAGAAAAATATTGCAAAATAATTTTAAACTGAGCATATATTTCGAATTTCCTATACACAGTCTCACACGCTGGAGAAAAAAAATGCTTTTTCTGTATAACGCTGCCATTACTCGCTTTGAAATCCTTGAGTTTCTTAATAAAAAATTCATTAAAGTTCTACAAAATATGAAATTGATAATAAAACAAATTCCAAATTTGGGCTTCCAGATGGCCATACAGCAGGATAACGTAATTCAAAATTCGACGGCTCTAGGTACCATTGTTTTATCACAACGTGAGAAACATGCATACATTTATGCACATTCTTCATTATTTAATTTCTTTAAATATAATACAGGGCTGCAATATTTGGTGGCAACAGTTTGAAAAGTGAACCAACATTTAATGTTTCTGACACAAAATCACAAAATGAAAACAATAGTCCTTCAAAGACAAAGCCCCTTTGGACTAAAAATAACAAAAAATGTGTGACAAGTAAACTCCCATCTGCACCAATCAGAACTTCTCAATTTAAATTATATACTGAACGTACGCAAAAATGATCCGAATTGAGCTCTCCTCCAGAGCACCAAAACTGGCTTGGATACCACAATTGGCGCACTTATTATTGTCTTAAAAACCGAATTTTGCCAATTCTCATGCATACAGTATACTAGCTTTAAATCCATTATAATTACTATATACATTTTAAAATTTTTCGATTGAAGATTTGTCTAAAATTTGTGGTTGAGAATCACTGGAGTAGACTATTATTATAGGTACTGGCATACGTTTTTATATGTAATGAAGCACCATCTTGCTGCAGAGTGAAGCAGGGAACTGCTTCCTCCAACTGAGGGAACGACCACCACGGCAGCATATCTTGGCACAAATTAAATAATTTTTCCACAAATAAAAGCACAAAAACACAACTGTTGGAAATAGGACAGAAAACATTTACCTTTGGAAAATAATACTCACGTTCCATTGCCCCATGTGAATTTTACATGTCCCAAAACTGTAAATTATGGCGATTAACTTTGCCATAAATGCAAGAAGTGCCTTTATCCATAAACA
Organism: Stegodyphus mimosarum; assembly: GCA_000611955.2. NCBI lineage: Eukaryota > Metazoa > Arthropoda > Arachnida > Araneae > Eresidae > Stegodyphus > Stegodyphus mimosarum. The sequence continues at coordinate 271,107 of KK122283.1, forward strand.
CCAAGTCTGTTTGTGATACCATCTACCTCCAGGTTATCTTGCAAATTCTCATAGAAAGCTTTATGCAACAGTTTGACAGAAGGATTTAACACCTGCACCATCTTAAAGGTGTATGGCTGGAATTGTAGACGTTTCCGTAACATATGAGGCACACTGAGTTCAGAACTCACACGTTGATTTTGTAGAACTTTTTCAGCCACTTCAGTGTAGACTGCTGTTCATTCTGGGTTTGTTTTAAAACACAAGCAGCCCATGTTTTGATACTGCTTCACCCACAGCTCAATATTGCAATGATGCGGCAGTTCTTTACCAAAGTTCATGCGAAAATGTCTTCGAAATGATGATAAACGATGATGTTCTGGCATATCCGAAAACACAGTACACAGTACACTTTCTTCTACATGATGGCACCATTCTGATTAACAGTGCTTCTACTGCCGATTTTGTAACTGGAAGATTTTTTGCTGTTTCCATATAAAGCTTGTATAATTGTAGTTTCAGAATTAATTTGTTTCAGCCTAATAAAACAATTATAGAATTTGTACTATGCTATTCTTTTTGTCCCACTGAATATAAAACACTCTGTCTACACCAATGATTTAATAATTCTAACTAGAAAGGAATCTTTTATGATTGATACACATTAAGAAAACTTTTAGTAAAAATATTGAAATCAGGAATTTGAGTAAAATAAAACAATGTTTCAGTATCAACATTGAATAAAATGAAAATGTATCAATCAATTAGTCAAGTTCAACACATAAAAGAAATTTTGGCCAAAATGGTATGCAAGAATGCAAGATTATATCAATACTGATAGACCCTAACATTAAACTCAATACTTCATATACCATCAAAGAAAACGGAAGTGTAGACTATCTTAAACCTAAGTTAAATGTGAAAACAAATTATCAGAGAATAGAAAACCAACTTTAAATGTTATGTAAGCTCAGACTGGGTTGAAAGTCCTTTTGACAGAAAACGCTTTAGTGGGTATAGTTTTATCTTAGCCAGTTGTCAGATTTCTTAACAAACATAAAAAAAAAAACTGATGTGTAGACCACATGACTTCCTTGTACGGAATATTAAACTCTAAACATTTTTTCCTGCATTTCATTCAAACTTATTTCCTCAAATTTCCCTAGATATATTTCTTATTCAATTAATTCAGTTCTCACTTCACAGCAAGGCAAAAATACATAAAAACTCAAAATATTTTCAACAAAAATTGAAAGCTATAGAAAACATAAAACACCAAATACAGTTAAAACAATTAAAAAACCAGTTTTTGCATCAAAATTTCAGTTCCTATCCAAAAACAAGCAATTCGGCCAGCAGGCAAGAGGGTAGATTTTTCAGTACACCAAACTAAAAGTTTTGTTTTGGTCCCACTCTTCAAAAAGACACTGAAGGTGCAGAAAGACTTAATTCCATATTCTGCTAAGTTTCAAATGTAAAAATAACAAGTGGCAATATTTCAAACAAAAACTAGAAATCTCAGAAAGAAAGCTCCAGAAAGTTTTCAAATACTAAAAATATCTTTTGAATATTCTTGTGAAAGTTTATTACTTTACAACAGTGGTTCCTCAAAATACATATAAATTTATTTAAATTTAGATTACTTTTTAATGTGCTTCATAAACTAAACAAGACAAAGTACAGAAAATCTTGACAAACACCAAATATTGAATAAAAGTAGTTTCCTTTATTCAAAAACTAAGTGCTTAACAATATATTCCCCTGAAAGTATGAAATTCTTCCCTGATTGAGAGCCCCTGCTTCAGGATTATAATCTAAAATTATATTCTAAAAATCATACATTTTTTTCTCCTATTACACTAGAAATATTTTAAACTTTTAATTTACGCAAGTAATGTGATGAATTAGTTATCAACCAATACTAAAGTCTGCAATTGTTTTCTAGAATACGAATACTATAAAATTTTTTAAATAATATCTTTTTTTTGAAGAAATTTATATTGATCAATTACTTGTTGTAACACTCTGCATAGCAATGCTTTTTGCTTAATTTATTAACACTAGAAACTATTTTTTAAACTGATGCTTCAATTTCAATTACAGTTAATTGCAAACATTTCACTTTTCAAGTTGAGTGCAACTCTTGAACACAATCTCAAAACTAAAATTAAATATCTTGGTCAATTATTAATGTATAGGAGACACACATTTTGAGTTTATTTGCATCATTTAAAACATTTTTTTTTTAAACTGGAAATATACGTTTATTGTTACATTTTTAAGTAGGTACGGTTCGTGGATTTGGAGTGAATAATGACGACACTCGATGAAGTATCGAAACACAATTTATTGGCCAGTATTTTTCAAGACAACTCCCAAAACACTTTTACAGTCGTCGAAGAACTACTATAAACATGCTGAGACAATCAGCGACACAGCCTTCAGGCTATAACGGTGTGGAGACAGCTTCCCGGCAAAGCACTAGAGTACAGCTCCCAACTCTGCTCAGTCTTCTCAGAACTTTATGTACTCTCGATACTCTCCACACTACAACTCATGATGCACTCGACGATACACTAGAGTAAAATTCCCAACTTGGTTCGGTCGTTCACAGAGCTCAACACACTCTAAGATGAAACTCGACACTGCACTAACTCGAGATACACTAAGAAGCTCTCTCAATGCACTCGACGACCAGCTCGGCACTAGACTACGAGACATTCACTCACTGACTGACTATCAGCTCACTAGACGAAATGCTAACCCCTCTCCACATACTAGCAGGGTTTATATAGCTTTTGGCTTCTGTTCGAGAACATTCTGGGCTAAACCAGTAAGAATTTGTTCCAGAGGGTTCTCCATGAGTCTCTATAGCATATCGCCAAATGTGCAACCCTGCTTTCCCTTGCTATTTTCTGGCAACCCTAAACCCGCTTTGCGGGGAAGCTATCTTACCGCGCCTGGACATTCCATAACACTATGATCAAAAGTTGCAAAAATGTAGGAATTATGCAGGGCCTTCAGTGAACAATGCGTCTAAACACGCAATTGTGTGTGTGATGATTTGGGATTGATGCAGACGTCAATTACTAAAGCACAAAATTATAGAAGCTTGCAGACATAACAGATTTTAAATATTTATTTTACTTTAGTTAAACACTTTGCACTCACATATAATTGGAACAGTAATCATATCCATTACAGAATATAACATTTACATTTTTGATATGGTTGCAATAAGATGACTGCAGTAAGTAATAATCTAACTAGGGCAAGGTGCAAAGTGTGGTGTGTACAGAATGAAATCTGAAATCAGCAGGGACAGATTAACCTATTTTAAGGGCCTAGATATTTTTTTCCTACCAGGCCCCCTACACCTGTGGTATTAAGTAATTTTTACAAAAACTTTCTAACAAAATAATAAATGATACGTATATAACAATAAATAACAAAAAAAATCAGTTTTTCAAAAAGTTCCATTGTTAGTATAATTATAAATATGCGTTTGATTATGTATCGATACAATCAATAGAATTGGAACTTTTTGTTTATAAGTTATAAATTAAGAAAACAAAATTTGCAGGATTTTACACCCATCATGAAGATCGGTATTTAAACAGCATTTAATAATTGAGTTTGTATAATTACATAATTTAGTCTCTATTTTCATAAACTTAAATTCATTAAGATGATATTTACATTATTAAAGAAAGTAAGAAAGCAAAATATCTTAAATTATAAGGTAATATATGTCAAGTAGCAAAACTTCTGATGACCGGATAAAGCCGGTCATAATGCTCAGAGGGTTAAATTTCAAAACCATACTTTTGAAAAAAATTTTATGAAATTATTTCAAAAATCCTTTTTTCTGGCTTTCAATTCAGCAAATTTATCAATTATTCATTGGCAATTTGTAATTAATATTATTCAACACATTTTGTTCTATGTACAGTACAGCTAAACAAGTTAAATTTGCTTTTTAACAGCAAAAACAATATTTCATCAGATGCATTTGATACAGGCAAAGTTAAAAATATACGTAATAATGATTTGCATATTTGAAAATGTTGATACAATTTTTGGTACTTACGTATTATGACGACTACCTAGATATCTCGCCAAATCCGGCGACCTTTGTATGTTATACAGGTTAAGCCTAACATTGGTTATAAGCGGGATTTGAACCTGAGCCCTTCGGCACGGCAGTCGGCGACGCTAACCACTATACCGGTTGGGCGGCTACAAAAAAAGGTTAACCCTAATATAGGTTATAGAGGGCGCTGAAATGAGTATTATCTCGCCCTAGTCCCGCATTTGCTATTACCACAGCTTTTTTTGCTACATTTACGCCTTTTGATGCTATTTTGAAAGCTATTTCCCGCCATTTTCCTTATCATTAACGTCAATATTTGCTTTTCACCTGTTTTAAGTAAGTTAACTATATTGTGCTGCCATCTGTTATTTAAAGTTAACACTAAATGCCTCTCAATTTTTTAAAAATTTGTACGCATATTATGTATCAAAAATATAATTCATTTATGTAACTTTCACTGATTCAGAAGTAAGTTTAATAATTGTTAATTATCATTTACAGTAGTAAAAATAAAAAAGATTAATTTTTTCTATTCGTATTTGGTATATAATTTTTTTATATGTATACATATATATATATATTCGGGATTTTAGTATTTTAAGTTTTTGTTCTTTTATAATTGGGGCTTTCATTTTTAAAAGAATTTAAATTAATTTGCTTTGATGAAGTTCTTTTATTTAATTTAGAAACATAAACTAAAAAATGTCAATGAAGATTTTTATCTCCAAATGTCGCCAAGGTAGTCGTCATAGTATGTAAGTACCCAATTTTTGTAGTCTTTATAAATTATATATGTCAGGTGGCAATGTTAAATTTTGGCTTTTACAAAGTAATAGAAATTGTAACAGTTCCTCATACAATTCTTTTGTATCAATGTCTTCACTATACCATCTTTTTAGTAATATGGTATATCCTCAGATTCATACGATACATTATCATTTGAGTTTGTATGAAATATTTTTTAAATCTCATTAATGTCTTTCTAACTTCTGCTACATAGTTTTAGTTCAAAAGATATTTTGTCACGTATTATGTAAAAGCAATTTCATTTAAAGGCTTCTTGACCCTAATTACATGAACTTCTGTCTTTCTCCTCATGATGAATTTTGTCAAAAAATCATTTAATAGTCCTGCTTCTATTTCCGGAAATAAATTTCTTAAACCATTAACGTAATTAAATAAATTGTTAAAAATACTTGCCGCAAATAAGATTGGCATAGTACAATCTTGTACGATATACAGCTTGCATTTATTCTGGAAAGAATTTTATCCCAAATAACTATTAATACAATAAATTCTAAATTAATTTTGTTCGCTATTTCTCATGATAACCAGTTTCACAGAACATTTCTGAGATTCATCTACAGATATATCAAGTAAAGCAATTTTTTATTTCGTTGAACCCAGAGCAAATTGCTTTAACTGCATCAGCTACACAAGACCATCTAACAGCACACAATTTTTTTACTGTAAAAGTTTATTATTCACTGCAAAACTTTCTTCTTAAAGTGTTTCACCTATGAGTAGACGCTGAAAAAAGTGTATAAATACTCTCCAATAAATTAAAATATGTACTGCTTGCAAACATGTTTCACTAGCACTACTTACTATCAGATTTAATGAATGTGAAGCACAAGGAACGTAATGGGCTGCTTGACTATGTTTTTTAATGCAATTCGGGAGCCCACTGTATTTTCCAGACATATGTGCTTCATTCTCTACACTACACTTGCAGACCTAATGTTTCAAGAGAAAACTTCATTTTCTAATGATGCTGCTGTGTGCGAAAAAACTGGTAAAAATCCAAAAAATACCTCTTCTGATACATAACGCAATATAAAAATTAACTGGTCTACGTGTATTATATCAGGGATAGAGACAATTATAGTTGAAAAATATTTGGCAGCTTTAACTTCTGACACAGATGTTTATAACATTTTTTTGTTTAATATTTCAATAAATTTATCGCAAATAGTGGACGAAAGGTAACTCATGTTGCCTCTTCCAGGCTGACTGAATTTTTTTATATGCTAAACTAACAATTCATCTAATTCTGCCAAATATTCTATAGCTCCTACGTAACTTTCATTATGGGAAGCAGTAAAGAGGTCATTATTGCCATGAAATGCAAGAGAATTTTTAGCCCAAAACTTTATTGTTGCGACTACCTGAAGCAGCACTTTTCTCCAATACGTTTTTCCCTTCTATACACTGTTTTTCAACGATAGTGTCTATATGTCCCTTAATTAAATTTCTTGCAATTAAAATTTTAATGGAATGCTTATGATCAGTAGAATTCTCGTGTTCTTGCATTCTTACAGTCCGAGTAATCCTTCTGTAAAAGTTGTTTGTTTGAATGAAGATATCTCGCAAATATAGCAGTAAATTGCTTTACTTTTTGGACTGTACATTAACCATTATTGTTCAACATTTTCCTCATTTGCTTTACTGTGAATAACAATATTTTCTTTAATAACCGAATTACAGTTTTTCCACTGCCTGTTACTACACTCATGTCCAAAATTATCTTTACATACCCAAAAATGATGATATTCAATGAAATATCAAATCAATGTGATCCGTATTTGCAGGGAATGTGTGAAAACCAAGCCTAATTAGCATTATCCAAACAAAAGTAATCAAACGGTTTGTGATATGCAAATCTAGGCATTACGTCATCCAAGGGTGAATCAAGCGCTTTGCACAAACTGAATATTTGAGTGAATTTCTGCAACATAGCGTTTGATTTCAGTGTGTAGGGACTCAAAGCGGTTTGTTACGGCTTCGAAGTGTCATTTGGAAGAATCTGTAAAGTGGCGAATTATCGGCCGTTTAGAAGCAGGGCAGTCAATCATGGAAACAGCCACATGTCTGAATATTTCAAGACAGACAGTCTCTAAACTATGGAAACAGTTTCAAAATGATGGAACTGTTGTAAGGAGGCCTGGACAAAGTCGGAAACGAATGACAACTGCTTCTGAAGATTGGTATCTGGCATTAACTGCCCGTCGTAACAGAAAGGCTACTGCTCGCCAGTTAAGTTCAGAGCTTGCAGCCGCCACTGGAACTGTTGCATCACGGCAAACAATATACAGAAGGCTTAATGAAAAAGGCCTTTATGCCAGAAAGCCAAGGGTATGTGTTTTACTGTCTTCACAGAAAAAGAGGGATCGCTTTAATTGGTGTAAAGAACATCAAAACTGGACTGAACATCAATGGTCCCATGTTCTCTTTACTGATGAGTCGCGGTTTAGTTTAACTGGTGATTCTAAACGTGTTTACATCTGGAGGGAGTCAGGAACACGAAATGATCCCTCGAACATTGTGGAACGTGACCGTTTCGGTAGTGGAGGTGTGATGGTATGGGGTGGAATAATGATCGATGGACGTACGCCCCTACACGTGTTCAGCAGCGGATCTGTGACAGGCCAGATATATCGGGACGAGGTCTTAGATCCTTATGTAAGACTTTTCAGGGGTGCATATGGACCTGACTTTTTATTTATGGATGATAATGCCCGTCCACATCGAGCAAACCTCGTTGATGAATTCCTTGAAAGTGAAGACATTAACTGAATACCTTGGCCACCAAACTCTCCTGACCTTAACCCGATAGAGAACTTATGGGACTACCTTGGAAGAGCAATTGCATGTATACATCCTCCTCCTAGAGATGTAAATGCTCTGAAGATGGCATTGCTGGAAGAGTGGAGATTAATTCCCCAAACTGTGGTTAACAACGTTATTTCCAACCTTAAAACATGTTGCGATATGTGTGTACAAGTCAGGGGAGATCATATTCCATAATCAATTCGTAAGACTTAATTCTTTTTCTGAATCATTCCTTTTTTTCTTAACTCTCTTTGTCACACTTTACTACCATTTTTATTGTTTCATGCTACAATTTTATATCATATGAGGTGATCTTCAATTTTTTCTTTTGCATTTATGTGTCATCATGTTATGTATGATTCCACGAAAATTCATTAAATTATAAGTCATAGTCTCTGAGAAATCCGTGAATTTATGCATGTAAACATAATTTTGGACATGAGTGTATATTTTTAGCAGTATGTATAAATGAAATATTTGATGATGGTTTATTTTTAAGCAAATAATGTTGCATGTCTGTTGTTAAATTTAAAGGCCACAAAAAACATCATAATTTTATAAAACTGTATCATTAATGGTGTTAGGTATATATTCTACACTTTGAATTTTTTCTTCATGATTTGCATTTCGATTTTTCTCCACAATATTTGGTATGCCTTCTATGTTTTTCATTTCCATTATTTTGCTTTTGCTTTCATTACTTTCTGTCATTTCTGCATGTGCTTCCAGGGTTTCCAGAATATTCACCAAGTTTTTCTATAAGCTTTGTTTTAGACTAAACTTCCGCATCAGTATTACTGTTTTTGTATAAACAACATATTTAAACAGAGCATTTTCTTGTTTATTTGTTTCTTCCTGCATTATCTTCTTATGCTTTCTTTTTTCGGCACCGGAAGCCTGACAATTATTTATTTTGGATAAAATATTGATACACCTTATTATATAAAAAGCTACTTCAATTAACTAATCATTTCCAGAAATTTAATATTTAGAGCCAAAAATCATCTGTCTTCCAAAGAACAGCTGTATACATATTTTTTGTCTCTGCTGTTGTGTTTATGGGTTCGTGGATTTGGAGTGCCTGATTACAACACTTTGATGAGCCTGATTACAACACTTTGATGAAGAATCAAAACACAACTTATTAGCCAGTATTACTCAGGACAGTTTCAAAAATATGTTTAGAGTCGTCAAAAAACTACAACAAACATGCTGAAACATTCACTAACCCAGCCTTAAGGCTATCCTATAATGGTGAAGACAGCTTCATGGAAAAGCACTAAAATACAGGTCCCAACTTGGTTCGGTCACTCTCAAGCTAACCTCTAAAGTCAAAGAAGTCAAGATGCTCTTCAGGATAAACTACACTCTGCATACAGGCAGGGTTTATATAGCTTTTGACCTGCTTTTGAGAACATTCTGGTGAAAACCAGTAAGAATTCGCTCCATCTATGGCATATTGCCAATTTTGTTGCCATATATCGCTGAATGGGAGATTTCGTGCCAACATGGCAATGCTACCTTTCCTTGCCATTTTCTGGCAACTTTGCAGGGAAGCTATCTTACCGTAGCTGGGCATCTTGCAACATTATGTTTAATAATTTTATTGGACTTCTGCACATCATCTACTACGCACACATTATCATGTATCAAGCCTCACCTACAGATCAGCTACTCAGCGAAATGTTGTTTGTGTACAATGGGCCATTTACACAGTCCAGTCACATTAATGTGACCACCAGGTACTTTCCATGTCAGAGTTAAATAACCAATCACAGAAGGCAGGTGGCAGCACAGTGCAGTTGAGCGTATATAAAGGGTGTGTGAGGGCTTCGGAAAACATTTCAATCGTTGGCGTAATGCAGAAACGAAGCGATTTATCCGACTTCCAAAAGGGCATGATCATTGGCTTCCGGGCCAAGGGTGGAAGCATTTCCGAAACGGCTGAGTTTGTGAACTGTTCGCGTGCCGCCGTGGTAAAAGTGTACCGTGCATGGCAAAATGGGACTGTCCAAAATCAGCGACGTGGCAAATGTGGTGCACCACGGGCCATAGATGACAGAGGCGAACGACGGTTGCGGAGATGCGTTCGGGCAGATAGACGGGCTACCGTTGAGCAACTGACCACCAAAATGAACCAAGGGGCTACCAAAAGTGTCTCCCAAAGTACTATTCAGCGAACATTGCTGCGTCTGGGCCTCCGAAGCAGACGCCTGGTTCGTGCACCTATGCTGACTGCTGTTCATCGACGGCGAAGGCTAGAATTTGCACGCCAGTACAGCAGCTGGACGTCCACTGAGTGGCGACAGGTTGCGTTTTCGGATGAATCGCGTTTTATGCTCCATCGGACAGATGGACGTTGGCGTATAAGGCGTGAAACCTCTGAAAGGAACCACCCTGCAACCATTGCCGGAACGGTCCAAGCTGGAGGCGGGAGCATTATGGTCTGGGGAATGTTTTCCTGGCATTCTCTAGGTTCACTGATCATTGTGGAAGGCACAATGGATCAATACAAGTACGCATCTGTCCTTGCGGACCATGTTCACCCCTACATGCGCATTGTTTTTCCTCAGGATGATGGCATCTTCCAGCAGGACAATGCGAGGTGCCATACAGCTGCCAGTGTACGTGCGTGGTTCGAAGAGCACCAGGATGAGTTTACCGTCCTCCCCTGGCCAGCAAACTCACCTGACTTAAACCCAATCGATCATCTGTGGGACCATCTCGATCGAGTTGTTCGCGCCATGGATCCTCAACCGCGTAATCTAGCGCAGCTGGCCACGGCATTAGAGTCGGCATGGCTCAACATCCCAGAGAACACCTTCAGGGACCTATGTGACTCTCTTCCTGCACGTCTCGCAGCAGTCCGCTCTGCGAAAGGTGGTTATTCTGGCTTTTGACAGATGGTCACATTAATGTGACTGGACTGTGTATATCAGTACATCTTCAGAAAAAAAAGAAACTTCTAGACTTAGATTTAACTTAAACTGAGTAGATGGATAAACTTTTATTTATTTTTTGACAGTTAACCGGACCTCCAAAAAAATCGGGCCCTAGACATTTGTCTTACTTGTTTATGCTATGGTCTGGCTCTGAAAGTCAGAATATGTTTTGGTTTCAGTGCATTCGATCAGATAATTAACAATAATGGTTAACACTTAGCATTGGCTGTTTGAGTTTTAGTTCCCTTTACCCCACCAGCTTTATGTAAAAGTCATATCATATAGATCAATCTAGAAATGATGAGGTCCAGAAAATGTTACAATAAGCAATTGCTATTTTTAGAACACAACGAGAAAATAGCCTAATTAAAATGAAAAATTAATGTGTTATTGCTAATTTACATTATAACTTTGATTTACATATTTTTTATCTTAAAAGATACAAAATATGAAAGAAAATCACTAATAAATTACTAATTTAATTGGTCCTTTTTGATTCCTAATTTCTGCCCATGTCCCTGTTTAAAAAATGTGTACTGCACCCACTTACATCATTAATTTTATCTACAGTATTCTGCAATGCTATGAGCTTTTATCTAATCACTATTTACAACTGAAACAATGAAGTTGAGCTTATCCCAGCTTCTCAATATGCAGCACTTCCCCCCCTCCTCACGCTATGCAAGAATGTAATTAACACCACTTGGCAGTTTTCATCTATTACCTAAAAATGTAATTTGCTTTATATAATATTATGATACCCCACAATATTATTTATTATACACAATATATACTATGTTATTTTACATAATATTGTGCGGTGCCGACTGCACACACATTAAAGTGAAATGGCAGCTGGTTTAAGAAATTGAAGGAATGAGTCGCTATTTTATGAATGTGCAATATGAATCCAACAATTTAGAAGATAGTAATGGTTGTTGAACAAAAGCAGAAAACCTAGGTGTTTGAAAGGAGTCAATAATTTATTTCTAACTTTACCACAGCAACAGAAAACCATGGATATTAAGTACTATTTTCAAAAAATTTTCTTCCGAAATGGGATAGCAAAATTCAAAAATAACTTTACTAAACAGATAACTGTGATACAAACCTATGATCTCTTTTGAAAAACATTAATGTTATTTCCGTCAAATACAATTTTTAACACTCAGACTTTAGACCAGGGTATTATAAAAGCTTCTGAATGTCATTAGATAAATGGTATTCAGAAAATGGTGAACAGAACTGAATTTTGTGAAAATGCAAATAATTCAGAGGAGATAAGTAAGTTGTTAGGTCTACTAGAGGCTATAGACAATGCAAGGGATTGATCTTTTAAAATCAAGCAAATACTTTTTTGAAAATGTGTCTTTTATGTAGAAGAAGCTTCAGAGAATTGCAAGCTATAGATGTCTGAGACATCAGTGGTTGAAGTTATAAAGGTAATTTTTATAATACGTCATTCACAAAAATATTGACACAACATGTGTAAAAAATTATTATAAAAGTGTTAATGCTTTTATAATAACATTAAACATTATAAAAGTGTTAAACCTAAGAACAGGTGAATTTAACAGCAAAAGTGATAAAGAAAATGTGATATACCAACATCGATCAAATCTAGAAAAGCACCTCAAATTCTAAGAAAAACTCTGGAATTGAAAGGTACCAGCAGTTTTACATAACTGAATATAAAACTGAAAAATTGGTGTTGGATATTAGCAATGAAACACAGATAAGATAGCTGTTTGTAGGAGATTAAATTTCATCAAAAACGTAATTATAAAAATATTTTTATAATTAAAAAACAAATTTCAAAATTATGTAAGTACTTTAATTTTAGCATTAATCTTTAATTATTTTAGGATTAATTACTAGATTAACTGTTGGTTATTATTTCAGTTTAAAATTGATATCGTGATTTGCAATATTACCGTCTATTAAACTCATCCACTTAATAAATTCAAATATGTTTGGAACAAAAGTGATTTTAATAAGCTGAAGATACATCTTGTTTCCCCCTCAAAAAAAAAAAAAAAAAAAAAAAAAAAAAAAAAAAAAAAAAAAAAAGGGACAGTTCTAAATCTTCCGTTCTACTGGACCAATTGTCGAAATTTAACTTGTGTTTTCCATGTCCCGAAAGTGAGACATAGGATATACATTAGCGTTGTTCTAACATAGGTAATTTGACACAAAATCAGACTTTTTCTGAAATGGTACACCATTTTTTCCCCATATTTCAACACTAATTAGAACACTAATCCAAAATTCTTATACCAGTTTGTGAAGTAACAAGGTCTGGTTAACTAGCAGTGAAGTTCAGCTTATAACACTTATCCCTCGTGGACAGTCCCTTGTGTAAAAGCTCCATAATTCATCAATCCATAAAAATTATATATTAAATACAGACAATGAACACTCATTAATTTTTTTATATTAAATGTTGTTAAAATGCAACATCAACAGGAAAGGTGACACTGCAATCTTAAATAATAATAATAAAAATAAAATACAATGCAGCCCTTACCCATAGCTATAGCAGTTTTTCCTGTGCCTGGCTGCCCAGCTATTAGAACTGCTCTTCCAGCAATTTTCCCCTCTTTGATCATTTCAAGTATTACTCCAGCAGCTCTACGAGCAGCCAACTGGCCAACCATTCCCTGTGAAACCTGCAAAAGAATCAGGATGTCTAATTAATACAAAATGAACGATAAAATAATGCTACACTATTTTACAAAGTATAACTATAATTAGTTATTTTTTTTCAAATAAAATATTAAATATTTCAAAGCTGTTTCATAAAACGGAAAAAATTATTTGAGATTAAATTTCTAAGAATACTACCAAAAGTGGCATCAGTACTAACTCTTTTGTTTCATTTGGTTTAAAAAAAAAAAAAAAAAACAGAATGATAAAGGTTTTGATTAGTGCTTTCTTTCAAATCAACACAATGGATTGTTACAGCATATTAATTTTAAAATAATTAAATTCTGGTGACTGCCACAATCAAAATTTATGCTACTTTGAACACTAATTTCTAATATCAGAGATAGATATTTTTCTGTGGATTTAAAGCCTTTCTTACAAAGACTATCAAATATTTTACAAATTTGTATTATCATAATTTTTACAACAATGCAAAATAATAAATAAGTATAATTAGAAGCATGAGAAGAACCAAATGCTAAACTACCTTCAAATAATTATTTTACATAATTTTGTGAATCACCATGTTTCTTATATACAGAATGATGCCCATCTAAAGATAATACAAATCAAATGGCATAATTTTTAATAAATAATCTGAAGTGCAATTTATCCAGTAATAAAAATTACTAGGTTCAAAGTATCAAATTTCTAGCAGTTTTGGAGCTCAGCAAAATATTCCTTCTTCAATTTTTGCAACAAAAATATATTAGTATAATATAACAACATAAATAAAACAAAAATTCAAGTTAAAAGTCTTATGATATATAACTGCATGAATTTTAATAAATTTTATAATTCTATTATACTATTGCGATTAACACCTATGTAAAAAACTGAACCTAAAAAATTTACCACAGAATTATCATGTACAAAGATACATGCTACACCTAAACTTACTTCTGGCAGCAGTTTTGGTTAAGTTTAGAACTTTCATAACATGAGGAGTAATATATATTGACTGTTTCATTATGATGTGGCCCCTTTAATTGTGGATTACTTGTTTGATTTTTCAATTCAACATAAAAGGCAAGCAATCACTCCAAGAAGAAAAGGTAGGCTCAATTTTGATATTTCTATTGAAATAAAAAGATCTATTTTTGAAGAAATTTAAAAAATAATAATTTTTAACATTTAAAAAAAAATTCCAAACTGGCCTAAATTTACTTTATAATGCATAATTTCAGCTATTGAAAAATTTATAATATGATTGATATAAAATATATTATTAATCAAATATTTTAAATTTTATATTCCTTGGATAATTTTAATTTGAAAATTTCTAACACTTTTATACAGAGAAAATCCTTTGTAGAGAAGAACAGATTTTATTTATGAAAGCACTTTCGAATATCAAGAACATAAAATTAATAATACTTTTATGTGGATAAACTTAGCAGTGTACCATATAAAAAAATTAGCAATTAAAAATGTACAATGTAAGATAAAATTAAATACAAATATTAACTGATTAAATATGGATTAAATCTTCATAAAAAGCTTTACAAATGCTAACAGTACAAGGGTAAAGTGAAATGTTCTCAGCCTGACAATAAAAGATTGCAACTTTGAGCTAAAAAATTATTTTATTTTTCTACATAATCTCCCTTGACTTCAACACACTTGGTCCAATGTTTCTCCAACATCAGCATTTCTCAATTATTGATGCCATAGACAAATTTTATAATTATTTACATGGTAATCCTTTTATTGTACACACTGATCATGCTGCTCTAGTTTGGCTTAAAAATATTAAACATCCTACAGGTAGGTTATTTAGATGGCCTTTGAAATTATCTATGTATGATTTTGATTTTAAGTATAAAAAAGATTCCACTAAGCAGATATGCTTAACTAGAAATCCTATTTGTCAACATTTATGTTTGCAAGTTAATTTTTTATCATTAGAAGAAATTAAAGAACATGAAAATTGAGATAATTTATTTAACCCTAAGAAAATGAATGATTTGTTAACTATTAAAAAACAAGGATTATAAAATTGTAGTACCCATATCTCTCTGTACTAAAGTACTTGAAAAGGCTCACCTAAAATTTGGGCATACTAGTATGTCCTCAATGCTAAATTTATTACCTCCTCAATATTATTGGCTAGGGATTGTTCAAGATGCTACAAATTATTGCAAGCATTGTGAAGCATGTCAGTTTAATAAAAAAAAAAAAAGTAAACAAAAGAAATTTGGTCTTATGCAAGTTTTACCATCTGTTAGTGAACCTTTTGAAATACTATTTACTGATACTGTTGGTGGTCTAAATTATTATAATTCCACTAAAACGTATACTCACATTATTATTGATGATGCAACTAGGTGTATTTGGACTTTTGCTTCTAAAAGTGTAACTACTTATATACATTGTTAAAGACAATTTTTTCAAATTAAAGAAAGAAAATTTTAAGTGATAGAAATGCTGTTTTTACATCTTCAAAATTTATGCACTCTTTAAGGAATTATAATGTAAAACTATTATTAACTACTACTAATAGGCCTCAGACTAATGGTAAAGTCGAATGAATTAATCATAAAAAATTATTACCCCAAGTTACTGAAAAATACAATAATACTCCTCATTCTATAACAAAAATCTCACCATCATATTTAATGTATGAAAAATTACCTTATTATTCCTTACTTCAAAATCAAGAATTATATCCACCAATTGAAGAAGCTAGAAAAATTGCTCAAAAAAGGTCTGATGTTTATCATAATCTAAATAATGAAGGATAAGATACTAATTATAAACCCAGTAATTTCAAAATAGGTGATTTAGTAATGTATGAAGAATTTCGATATCCTAATATTCATAAACTTTCTCCTCCTTTTTCAGGCCCTTAAAAATTTTTAAAAGAATATTCAGAAGTTACTTTTGAAATAGATAAACCTAATCCTCTAACTAAAAAAAAATCAGAAATTGTTCATTCAACCAGACTCGGACCTTTTAACCCAGCAAGTGAACTTAAATTAACAATTAGAAATAGTAGAATTCCAGTTTCTGCGCAAAATTAATTTATTTTTAATTTTCAAAATTCGGTATTAAAAACTTTTCCCGATTATGACATTTAATACCTGATTTAGACATTAATTATGACAAATTATTTCTCCCGATTTTGACCTTTCTCAGTCTGGTTACTTTCCTTCTTCCCAGAATTTTTCCTTCAAAATTTGGTGTGTGCATCCTCCATAGCCCAGAAGATGAGGAGAGGGAAAACTCTACCAGCACATTTTGAAAATCTGGATTTAATACAAGATTTTCATTCAAAAATGAATGTTTTTATTCTTTTTTCTGACACTACACTTTTCACACTATGTGTATTATTCCTTGCATCTTCTCTTTAGGGAGGATACAAGAAGTGATAGCACACTCCCACTGCTCCCCTAGGTATATTCCTAACACCCCCTAAAATTTTTTCTTCTTTTTTGTCAGGTCCATGAGACTGATTTGGGTTTTTCTATTTTCTTTACCAGTCATGATCTTCTGACCATAGTTTAGCACAGAAGTGCTACCACACATACACATGTGCAAATTTTTTTTCTTTTCTTATTGTAGGATAAAATTTAATTAATATATGAAAGTTCAGTTACTAATTCTTAAATGCAAATAGTATATTCTGCATTAACTTCTTGGTCCTTTGTTTCCATAGAAAAAATAAACTTTTTGTTTTTTCAATAGAACTCAAGTTGTCCTTCTCTATCTGTACGAACGCATTTGAGAACATTGGCCTTTCCACTGTGCAAAATCAAAAATATCGCAATGACCAACGGTACACATCGCAAATATATGACATTTCTTTGAGGAAATATTAGAAGCAGCAGCATCTGTGTACGGTTTTTGAAAAGAACATGAGTATTTTACTTTTCTCGCACACATAATTAATACGAAATATTATATTTTCTTAAAGTATTTCTCGTAAGCACATTCGTTCACACAGGTTAGCGACAATATGAAGAAAATAACAACCATGCTCTTGCTTTGTGCTCATTGGCTAATATGTGCCAGATGACACGCAGTGGCACTCAATGCTCACTGGAGAAATGGACCACGACGTTTTCGGACATGTGCTGTCACTCACAAAGCAGAAGTGCCCCATAATTTCTCACTGATGAAACTACTTTGGTTTTCTATGCACTCTAGAGAAAAACCAGATGCTTTCCAACCTCCCAAATCCCTTTTTTGGGGATACAAATAACAAAGTATGAAGCCAAGCTACATAAAGATCTTGAGAAATTTTAAGAATAAGAGAAAGTTGGCAGAAATATATTGTAAATCAGGTTGGCAGGAGAATGATCAGAATCAATCTGCCGAATGGGAGAGTTGGCAACTCTTGATTTTACAAATGTTTCATTCAACATTCAAAAAGACATTAGACTTTTTTTTTTTTAAAGGAAAAAAAAAGAACTAAGAACTTTCTAAAGAACTTTTTAAAAATTATCATTACCTTAATTTCTCATTTAGTTTGTTTAGAAATTATATTTGTAAATTAGTTGTTTAAGTATTACATAATCTATGTATGAGAAAGGCCGTGAATAATGATGGGGCTTAGGCATACCTACCGGCTATGTCCTTGATACTTCTTCATGTCTTTCCTCATATACTAAACTTTCTCTTGCTTCACTAATCCTTTTCTGCCACCCTGCTCCTCCGATCTTCTTCTGAAGGAGGGGGGGATATAACAAAATACAATAGCTGTTTTAAAAATAATTGGCCTCAAAATTAACATTCTACATTTGGTGTTCTCCCCCTAAATTCATCTGTTCTCCCAAATTCGAGATCTTTCTATCATTATGTAATGCTACTTGAAAAGGGGAACTAAAACTAAAATTAATCAATCATAGATTAGCTGTACTTGTACATCAAACTTGGTATAAATGCCGCTGGCGATTAATTACATCACTTATTTTTCTGCAGCATTCCTTTTCCTAGCTTCCGCCTTGCCAGCATCTCTATTTTTGCTATGCCACCCCTGTTCCCATTCTAAGATCATATAACGTGCATATCAGAAATTCTATGCCTATTATATTTCTAGTATGCCTGGAAATCTGCAAATAATGATAATTGGCTGAATTTAGTTTGGTATCAACTGTTTCCTCTCGTCATACCACTTGGCTATTGCGATTATGTTTTGAAATTACGACATGTATGTGTGTGTGTGTATATATATATATATATATATATAACCCGGCAGTCATGCGAAATGGCCGTTGTTCTAGATATTATAAATTGTAACTAAAATGATTTGTGCAATTCAAACCAAATTCCTCAGGGCAGGCGGCAAGGGTGCTCCTTTGCTTACTGCCCCACGGGGTTTCCCCCTTCTACTTGCTTAAAATAGAGTGCAATGAAGGAAACCACTGATGGTACATGTCTTTCTCTGCTCAGTAATTTCTTTTTGTTGAGAAAGCTGTTTTTGTGCAGCTTTAGCTCCTTTTCTCTCCTCTTCAGTGCTGTATTTTCTAGGAGGCATTCTTAAACGAAATTACATTAAGATGTAGTTTTTATGTAAAACAGATGACTGCCAATGCAAACAATGTTCACCTTCCCCCTGACACGCTCAGTTTGCATTCAGCTGAAAATTCAGTTTAAAATACAATGTTGGAATAAAATCGGGCAAAATTTTAAACTCTTTACGCAAAAGGATAGTTAGCGTAGGTGTTTTGGTAAACTTACCTGATGAGATGTATTACGCACAACTCGTTAGTTGGTTTTGTCTCCTTTAATTTCTCAATGTTTGCAAGTTTCTAGGTAATTCATAAGTAAATATAGTTAAATGCATAAGCAACAATTGTATGAATTAAAAATACTTAAACAGCATGATAATTTAATTAAAACAATGATAGCTATTGTTATAAAATTAATTTTACTATTTGAATGCTGTGGCAACTTCACCCCATTGACTAGTACAGTTACGCAAGCAACCAATAAACTATCGGCGACAAACAGACACTTAAGCCGCATATAATAAAGAAATTCTTTTTATTGCATTGTTGTATTAGTTTTAAAATTGTGGCCCCACTTTTTTTTAATGTGTTTGTTTAATATGGAATTCCTGATTTTGTTGATTTGAGAATGGCAATATTCCGAATGTAAAAACAGCTTAATATGTGATATGTTTTCCATATGACACATTTTTCCTGAATTTTCTGGAAGCTCAGGTTTTATATAAATTTGACTAAGAGAGCTCACAATTGTTGTTGTAGATGTTTTATTTGTTATTTAACTGAGATATTTAACTGAATTGTGAGTATACACTGCAAGTAATTTTGGCAACTGCAGATATTTCTCTTCAAGCATTAAGGAGGTACTGTTTATATCTCCATTTTCAACTTGATCTCTTGAAGTTAATTACTGAAAAATTAATTAATTAAGCTAATTACTTGAAAAAAAAAGATATTAATTAAATATTTCTGCTTTATTTTTTACTTTTTAATTACATCTGCTATTTTTAGATAATATTTTAAAATTTAATTTTAATAATTTAAGTTGCATGGTTAAAATATATTGTCTCAAATAATTATTAGAATTTCTATTTATTCATTGACTGTATACTTTAAATATATTTCTTCATATAAATGTTTTTTCACTTTCATCATTACATCAGTTTTGAATTAGTACAATATAAAATTTATAAGTTTTAAAGGTGGCCAGAACAATACCAACAATCTAATACAAATTACTGCTCAAATTTCTTGCATTATAATACTAAAGACTTACAGCACGTGGATCCAAAGTATCATCTAACCCAAGTCCACGGATATGAGAATGGGCACCAATGCGTTCAATTCGAGTGATATCTCGAACTTCTTGAACTTTAGCAGCTGTCTCCTAAAATGATATTTAGAAATATATAGTGATACAACTATTTTTTTTAAAAAGTACATAAAAATTTATTACTGCACAAAACTTCTTTAAGGGGGATTGATTAGCTATAGGGCAGTTAAAGATAATGCACATAACATGTTAGCTGTTGTCGTGTGTATACTAAAAAATATACCATAAAAGTGGCAGTTCTATGTAATGTTGAAACCTGGGGTATGGGCAATCAGAAACATAAATTCACATGTATTTTGGCTGTTACTGTGTACGTACACTATACTAAAAAATATACTAAAAGCATGGCAGTTCTACATAAAGTTGAAACCGGGAGTGTGGATAATCAAATATTACTGAAAATATTTATAAAATTATTTATAGCAAGATACTTATATTTTTTGTCTTAAATTTATACACTTTGTTTAGGCTGATAAAACAGTCAACTCAAAGCTAGAAAGGAACATCCATTAAGCTTTACAAAAGATCTATTAAATATCTTTTTTGTAAAAAATTTAAAAATTTCAAACACAAATTTTTTATACTAAACAACTAAACTAAACTATGAGAGATACATCATTTACATCTTTTCATTAATTACAATCCTGAAAATGTTCATAAAAAGCACCAGTTGGGCGTAATTTGAATTACACCAGATGGATTAATAAAAAATTAAATGATTTGAGACATAAAATCTGTTTAATGCTTTTAAATCACACAGTTTGTTAAACAATTACAGACTAATTAAACCTGTAAGATAAATTTATGATCTTGTGCTTTGTTATGTAGCAAATTTCCGAGAGCTAGCTATTCATGATGCTACATGAAACATAAATGGAAATTCTTATGTTTTTCACAATGGCAACATTTATGAAATCACACAGATAATAAATTCATGTCAGCATGATCCAAAAATTACAAAGATTCCATTAGCTATATTTCAAACATAAATACCCATTTTATTTAATTAGATAACTCTGAGTTGAACTAACTGATGACCAATTACCTACAATCTCCCCCAAAAACGATATGGCAATTAAAGATATAAAAAATGATATGCTCCCATTTATATTTTCCTAAAGGGTGCCTACATAACCTTACTCTTTATATGATTGTTAAGAAAAATGTAACTGAGGAACAATTAATTTCCTTTCACATAAATAGCATTTAATTAACAAAACTAAACCTTTTTTTAAAAAAAATAAATGCATTTTTTTCATTATTTAAAAGTAAATGTATATTTTTATCATAAATAGGTAATTGATCAATTATGTGATGTATAATCATGTAAAAATGCTCAACTGTGAAATTTCTATACAGGAGATGATTTAGTAGCAAGTAATTAGTCTACAATTATTGTTAAATCACATGAATTATAATTTAGTTTGTTGAAAGTAAACGTATCAAAATTTTTAATAAATTAGGGAACAAAACCTTATATTGTACATCATAAATGAAATGACTTTTGCTATGAGGAAATTGGCTAAAACTAGTATTGAGGATAATAATATTAAAGAAAAGGCTTTTTTATATTGATAACTCTGGGGATATTTCGAGCTTTCAATTTCATTAATCAATTTAATTCTCCACAAACTGCATGTTTCTTTAAAAAAATGCACTAAAAATAAAAGTCTAATTTTCCATCATGCCTTCTTTTCAACTTCCTCTGTGACACATCAGGCTATTACTTTAATAAAAGTAGAATTTCAGCTACTCTCTCTTTTTCCTTTTTTAAGGGGGGGGGGGAATGACATATGCACTTTTTTTTTTTTACATTGATGATTAAATGAAAATACATTAAAAAGCAATTTTTTAAATTTATTTCTAAACATATTTTTTTTTAATCATTACACCTAAAAGATAAATTACATTTTGTAAATAGCCATTTTCATTTTTACTTCCTTACATTAAGTAAAGGAAGAACTGTTACCATGAAAATTTTGGTCATCAGATTTCAATGGAAATAACCATTTTGATTATCTTTTTGTGTGGCATCTGTACAGACAGACAGAATAAAGGACTGTTTATTGCAAAACGGATTTTTTTCATGACATCTGTATATAGGTATGTACGTATTTCACATACTTCACAAATTAGCTGTAGAAAGTTGAAATTTTTTATACACACCTCCCTTTCTTAAATGAAATCGGAAATACCAAAAGTATATATACCTACAGAACCATTCCTCTTACCTGGTTTTAAAAGTCCTTACCTTACCTTTATTTTTGTAACTGTTGGTCGCAGACATATACTTCTAACTATGAAAGTGTTTCAAATGGCCAAAATATTCATGTTTTAAGAATTGCAAATTTAAAAAAAAAATGTACAAATAATAACAAAGTTTAAATGTGATCTCCCAGTTCCTATATTTATATCTGGGAAAGTTTTATACTCATTAATAATGAAATAAACATGTAAGAAGTTTGACTCCAATATGAAAAAAAAAAAAAACTGGGTAGGATATTTTATTTCCCAATTTGCAATTTTTGCTGTCATTTTCAACTTGTCTTAAGGTATCGGTCAATTAATTTCGAATATTCATGACCACACAATTTATTTGTTTGTAAACATTTCTTTCAAGGTAAGTTGTTTGTTTAAATTACATTGTTTTTTTAATCAATAGCATGCAGCCTTAATTTTATAGATAAGACAATTTCTTGCTCACTTAAAATATTCCATTGTTCAAATTCCGTAATTGCTATGTCAGAAACTGCCACTAAACTTCCAGTCAAAATATATTTTTTTCTCAATAATTTTCACTTTCTTTCAGTACAATGTCTGACATTTGGACTCGTCGGGACTTCCGGGTATTAGGGCATCAGTTTAAATCTAGTAAGATGGCATGCAGAAATTATAAAATAAAAAATATGAAACCATGATTTATAAAATAATGAAGCACTTACAATCCAAAAAGTATAAAAAAAAAAAAGAAAGAAAGAAAGAATGAAAGAAAAAGAAAGTGCGTTACCTTTATTCATTAAATATCACGTTCTTTGCACTTAAACCACAAAAGTCAGTTCAAGAGCAATATCGCTAAATAATTTTTAAATGAGCATATCTTTAGAATTTCTGATACACAGTCTCGCGTGCTGGAGATTGTTTTTTCTGTACAATGTTGCCATTGCTCGCTTGAAATCCTTGAGTTCGTTAATCAAGTTCTCGTTAAAGTTTTACAAAGTATGATATAGATAATAAAATAAATTTCAATTTTTGGCTTCCAGATACCCATATTCAGGTGGAAACGTTCAATATTCAAAATTTGATGGCTCTAGGTAGCGTTGTTTTATCACAATGCGAGAAACATACATACATTTATGCAGATTCTTCATTATTTAATTTCTTCAAATATAACACAGTTTGATAATATTTGGGGGCAACAATTTGAAAAGTGAAATGCTTTTAGTGAATCAACGCAAAATGCCAAAAGAAATTAATAGTCCTTCTGGGCAATCTGCCCCTTTGGACTTTAAAAAAAAAAAAAAAAGCTTAAGCTTTATTTGTTTATTTAATTAAATATTTCTTTCAATGTAGGTTATTTAAGTTACTTCTTTTTTTTGTGCTAAAACTTTCTCATTTATTCTATAGACAGATATAATTTCTTTTTCACTTCCATTGTTCACGTTCTGTAATTTCTGTGTTGAGAATTCCGACTAACTTGTCAATCGAAATTTTTCCGTTTTCAATGACCTCTCTGTCACTTTCTTCACTATCGGCAGTGGTATTTTTGGGATCTAGAATCATACTACAGATTTCACTGTCCGTTAATTGATTGATGATTGGGCATTGTCATTGCAATGAAAAACTTCTGTTATACCATCTTCATTTATTACCACTTCTCCACATTTCTTTACTAAATGGATTAATTGGAAAATTTCACCTTTGGTTTGCGATATCCGAAAACCTTCAAATTCCTGACTATCATCTTCATCATCCTTACCATGAAATATGATAGCTGGCCATAAATTACGTTGAGCATTTTCTAAAGTATCTAGACACACATCCTACCACTATCTTGCGATGCTACACACAGAAGATTTTATGCTAAAATATTTAAAAAGCTCTTGAATAGCCTTGCCATCATTCAAGAAATTTAACACGGCTACTTTAATTTAACACGGTACTTTTAATGCTACTTTATATTTGCATTTGAGCCCACAAACTATTCCGATATGCAAAGGCTGAATGATGGACATACAGTTTGAAAGAAAGAATAATACATATACATCATCGTTCACTAAAACTTTTAAGTGGCGAACGAGCCGAACAGTCGTCTACAATCAGGAGAATTTTTGCGTGATCAGTTAAATCAACTGAATTCAAATGTTGCCGACCCTCAGGTATGGAATGATTTTCAAACCAATCATTCATCAACACTTGTGTCATCCATACTCTTTCATTTGCACAATACATAACAGGGGAAATCTTTACTCCTTTAAATGCTTAAGGTTGTGCATTTTTTCCAATTACGAAGTTTACACTTGTGCGTTCCTGCAGCATTTGCGCATGCTAAAATCGCTTTGGAATCTTTGATACCAATTACAACCTTTTCTGTACAGGTCGCCAAGGTATTTCGTGGTACATATTCCAAAAAAACCAGTTTCATCAATGTTGTAAATTTGTTCTGGAGAAAAATTTTCACTGTTAGTGAGTTCAATGAATTCATTTGCATAGTTCAGCATCATCAGTATCAGCTGAAGCCTTTTTCACCTGACATTTTCAATTGTGTTATACCATGGAGATTTTTTAATTTGGTTAACCAACCTAGCAAATATGTGCACACAGTTTTTAAGCTCACCTCTTTCATGCAATATTTTGGTTTGAGCCATTAGCATTGGACCCATAATGACATGGTCCTTTGTCATGATCGTCACATTTAGCATAACGAATAATTTTTATGCTATTCATTGCAAGAGAGGAGTTGGAATCCAAAAAAATTTAAAAAGTTCCTTTTTCTGTAAAGTCATATACAGCTGACTATCCAATCCCCCTGCATAATTTTGAGACATATAGCTTTATCAAGTTTATGCAGCAATTCCACTTTTTGTTTAATGGACATCAAAACATGCTTTGTTTGCTTGCAAACATTATTTTATAGATCCTGTTGCAGCTTCAGAAATAAAAAGTCTTTTTGGCATAATCAAAAGTTAAAACTTTAATTTTTATAAAACTCCTGTAGTAATAACAGCCGGCAAAAAATAATAAGCTAAATCAAATCAGAAAGTTAAGAAACAGCGCAATCTGCTATATTCTGAAATTCCATGGAATCAGGAAAGTTTAAATTTAGCCTAGCTTAAAAGCATCCACTATGCAATACTGGCTATGTAACATGAGATTGGCGACTAAAGACAAGTTGTTCCGCTAAATTTTGTCTTGCTTCTATCGCACACTGAAACAATCAAGCCCCAATTGCATTAGTTATTTATTATACTTACATCTTATTTCTTGCCCATGCTTAAGACGTATCTCGGACTCGAATACATAAATTCCCACATACACTGAAGGCTTATCGAGGGCCAGAGTTGGATGTCTTTTACCGCCTGATGTACTCTCTGTGGGTCCTAAATTCTTCTACGAAGCGTCTCCCTAAGTTCTGAATTTTCGCCATCTTTAAATTTTGGTTTCTAGTGCTTTCCCTAAATTCTAAAAATTACAGCATCCTTTAATTTTATTGCTCAGGGCTTGTCTAAATTTAAAAAAAAAAAAAAAAAAAAGAGCCTTCTCTAAATTCTGCTGCCTGGTGCAGCCATATGAGCTGTGGCATCAGTTCTGGGTTTATGTGAATAACAAATCAGTTACTTTTAATTCAAATGGCCCACCAGCGGACGAGCGGTAAAGACGCTGAACACTGGTAGTTTGGTCCGAGGTTCGAATCCCGCGAACGGGCTGACTGCATGGGCGTTTTCGTGGTTTTCCCCATGTGTAATGTGTATTCTAGCCAGTTTCCCTTAGAAAGTCCTCCATGAAGGCATCCCTCCCTTTAGGCAGATAGCCCTCGTGTGCTTTGCCATAATTGAATAACCTAACCTTAATTCAAATAGCACTAAATGTAATCTTTTGGCCTATGAATATCAGTAACAAAATCTATTTTTAGCATATGGAAAAAAATGTTTGGTAATTTTTCCTCGTCAACATTTTTGGCACATTTAACTTAAATCTGTAATCATCGCCAAGCGTAATGTCAACGTAAAAAGTTAACATACTCTTTGTTATTCAATTACTAATATTAAAAAGAAATTGTTTAGACATCGCTGCACGAGTCATTACTCAATTTATCATGTGTTAACAAACATGCAGTGTTGAAAGCAAAATTTAAATAAATAATGATTCGTTGGTATCAGGGATATAAAATATTAGTAGGTGTAAAATCAACGAAGTTTCTACGTAGAATGTTTCAGTTTCACACCAAGCAGATATGCAACTACAGAGCCAAAAATTATTGTTTCTTCAATAATGAGGTAATTTATTGTCGAAGTGAAATTAAGAATCGGACTCTTCACATGATTTATTATGGGGGGAATTCAAATGTGCATGCATAAAACTTACCCCCCCCCAAAAAAAAAGAAGAAAAAGGGTTGTTGATGACTTTGGAGGTCCAGATTTTAGATCATTCTAGATATTGGACTTCTGGATCTCGGACTTTGTTCCGTAATTAGCAATTAAGAAATTTAAGCAATTTTTTTTGGATTTAAAACCCAATAACAGGTTTTGGAATCCCTTGAATGATTAAGGATATGGGCATTGTCACTGCAATGGAAAACTTCTGTCATATTTCTTCATATCTGTCAACTAGAAAATTTTGCCGTTTGCTTGTTATAGGTGAAAATCTCCAAATTCACAGCTATTAATATCATCATCATGAAATAAAGTAGGTGATAAATTATGCCTAGCATATTTTAAAATATCTGCAGACACATCCTTCTATGACCACGCAAAGCTTCACACAGCAGATTTTATGTTTAAAATACTTCAAAAAATCGAAAAAATAGAACTGCTACTTCTCAGAAAATTTCGTATTTATTTTAAAAAGGCTCTTTAAGCCCCACATTACACTATATAATTAGCTCTAGCCCTTTTTATTTATTAAACTGAATATATTTTTATGCTTGTATATTTTAAAAAAATTTTTTATCAAAAAAAAAAAAAAAAAAAAATAGAATTTCACTGTCAACCGTCTCTGGAGTGTACTGCTGCAAAAACGCAATAGATTATGATAGTTAAGGGTTGAATGTGTTTTAATGATAATAATATACACTCATGTCCATAAATAAAAGATAATGCAAAATCAGGCAAAGGAAGAGCTAGAAGCAAAACAAATTTGACTTATTTGTAAAGTTTATTTATTAAACAAAAGGTAAAGAGCAAAAAAAAGATGCTATATATGTTTGATATTATTAAAAATATTAGCAATTTTTTCTCCCTGGAGCAAATTACAAAAAATAAACCTATTTACAAAAAACCAATATTACATGGTTGGTATGGTTGTTAATGCATTGTATGTCTCCCAGACGATGCAATGCAGTCCGTACAACGCCTAGGCATGCTGAGTATCAAATTATGGATCTGATCTTGGGAGATATTACACCACTCAAAAAGCAATGTTCTCCGAAGTTCCGCTAGACATGTAGGAGGAGGTTGACGGGATGCAACTTGTCGGCCAAGCATGTCCCGCACGTGCTGTACTGGATTCAAGTCCGGTGAGAATGCTGGCTAGTCCATACGGGTGATATCCTCCGATTGAAGGCATTCGCTTACGATGTTTACACGGTGAGGACGGGCATTGTCATCCATAAACACAAATTGTGCGCCCATGGTGCCCCGAAACAAGCGTACATGTTGTTCCAGAATGACGTCCCGATAGATTTGGCTTGTCATGGTTCCAATTTGAACATGCAGGTCAGTTCTAAAACCCAGAATAATTCCACCCCAAACGAGCACTCCTGCACCACCGTAACGGTGTCGTTCAATGATGTTTTCTTGGTGGTAACGGGTACCTGGAGCTCTCCATATGAAAGTCCGGTGAGAATCAGACTGCAAACTAAACCTGGACTCGTCGGAAAACATCACAGAAGCCCACTGTTGCGGTGTGCACAATGCATGCTCTCTACTCCAGGCTAATTGCAGGCGACAGTGAGTTGCAGTAAGTGGAACACATCTGACAGGTCTACGAGCATATAGGTCAATCTGCCCTATGCGTCTGTACACGGTCTGCCTTGAAATTGTCGTACCAGTGGCTGAAGAGAGCTGACGAGACAGGTCTAAGGCTGTGCTCTGCCTGTTTCTTTTTGGCAGTAACTGCCAAATAATGGTCCTCATTCGCCGTTGTAACTCTGGGGCGACCTGTGCTTTAATGTCTACTCACATTACCATCATCTTGGAATGGTTGCCAAAGCCTGGAGATGACACTCTGGACAATTCCAAGTTTGTCTGATACTTCCACATCCATGTTGGGTACGCCCACATTCCAGATGGCGGATAATTCTACCACGTAAAAAATCATCCAAATGCGTCCTTTGTGTCATAACTAATCGGTTATTGAACTGAAATGCTTATAAAACACCTGCGAACAATTTTACTTCTTTGCCTGTATTCCTTATATCACTCTCTTACTCTCGTCATTGTGACGAACAATCGGTGTCATCTGATTACTTCCTGAAATTTGCATATGATTCTTGAAGATGTGTGTAGTGATTTTACAGATGATATATTTATTTTACAGTTCGATTTCCGCGTGACTCCGAATTATCCTTAATTTATGGACATGAGTGTAATATAAATTAAGAATTATGGCTGGATTATTAGGATCCATTTGAGAATGATTTATCAATATGATTACAGAAAATATAATGCAAACTACCAGACAGCAACTGCCATGTTTGCTAAGATTAGGCTGTGAATTTAAGAAAGACACAATGAAAAATGAATTATAGATAGTTGATATACGTTGTCTATAAGGAAAATACTGATCAATTTTATACAATTTTTATTTTAAATTTTACTTTTATTTTCTCAGTTACTAAGAGATTCAATTTTTAATAAATAGCTTAGATTAAAATATACACTTTTATTGAATTTCTTTTTATTTATATATTATATAAAATACATATAACACTCTTTTGTTTTCTTTTTACATTAGTATTTCATACAGTAACTAAAACTCTGAATTCTGATTATATTAAGTAAATAATAACTTTTTATATACAATTTCTAGTGCAAATGTTACACTTCAGCTCAGTAAAGATATTTATGAAAGTATGAACACGTATGGAATATACCACCCACATAATCAGATTAACGATCGCTTTAAATAGCATAAATGAACCAAAGAAGTCACATTAACAATAAAACGCACACTACACGAGTTGTACCTTCATCATTAAGAGTTAGAAATAAGAAAATACACTGCATAATGGGGCACAAAAAATATTAAATCAAAAGCCAGTAAATTAAACAATCAATGTTATCAATAAGAATAAAACGCTTAGTATTATTTTAAATTAAAATTATGTTTCGCACACAATCGAACTTACCGCAAACATTTTGGATTTTTGATCTATGGAGTTGAGGAGTCATATCATCTCAACGTTTTCGCTTGCTTTTGTTTTCGTTTGCTTCTTATTTCATGCATGAGGCTCGAAAGTAGCATAACACTTATCTTCAATCTGTCAGTGCCATATATAGCCAAAAGGCTGCAAAAGTTTCTTAAAATTCACTCTTAAAAGAATAGAAGAGGGAGATATTCTTCGGAGTGGCAATTTAAGATGCAAGAGAAAAACAGTGCATGAAAATTTAAAATAAGAACAAAAACTTACAATATTAAATACAACTCTATGAATAATTTTTTTTAATAATTAAAGAAAAATATTAAGCCATTCTACAGTTATGTCTTGATCTTTCCGGCAATGCTTTCCTAATTAAAATATGAATCCCTTTTTGTGTATTATGCAGCCCTTCTCTATGTCTATAATTCATAACTTAATTGTTTACATGTCAGAAAATTTTCTATATTAAGGTAAACGACCTCATTCAAAAGGCTTGCTTTGGCTAAAAAAATCTCATTTTCTAAAAAATTTCATATTAGACCACACTTTTCGCTATCAAAGCACTCTCATTAGTTTTTCCTTTTCTTGATATGGGGATATCAATTTTTGTGAGAGACGACAAACCGGAAATTATTGTTTGCCACATCGGAAATGAAAATTTAAGGGACAAATTAAAAATGCAGTTTTCGTCCTTTTGGATTAATCTAGTTTACGGTGTAGACGGGATTTGGCGGCATTATGATGAGTAGTAAACGCGATATTTATGACAAAGAACCTCTGTGTACATATCCTTTGTTTATGATGAGCAGTCTAGTTTACATCTCAAAATGGCAGTCTACTAGGGAAGAGATTTTATTATTTTCATCGAGGTGTTGGGAAGTTAGAATTCTTTCTCATAGGTCTTCCATGGTAAAGACAAATCAAACTTGATTTTTCGCCCTAAATGTAAAAAGACTTAGCTGGTGCAAAACAAGACATCTGTCTGTTTGTCTATGAAGAAATGAGTTGACAGGTGACGTAAAATCTTCTGCCTTTTTGGACCAGTGAAGATTTCTTGCGTGCAAGTGTCGTTTTGATAGGAAAAAGTGGTTTCGTTGTATTAATGTGTATAAATTTATTCCTGCTAGATTTGATACTATTTTCTTTTCTGAAAACTGAATCAGCAGTGTGTAAAATGAAAGCGAATAATTTATAACCATGAATTCTGAGCACAGAAAAATTTTCGAGAAAAATAGGAGTTATCTTAAAGATAACGTTGATAAAGATCAACTAAAAGAATCACTGATTAACTCCAAATTATTTACATCTTGTATGCTGAAAGATATATATAAAGGGGACGCTGAATTGTTTGAAGAGCTTCCCACTCGTGGACCTAAAGCTTTCTATAAATTTCTATCAGTTCTTAGAGATGCTGGTTATTTACGTGTAGCAGTAGAATTGGAAAATGCCGCTTTGAATAATTATGTTATACAGCTAAATCATGAAGATGATACTTATCAACTAAGTCATGATACAGCTGGTCATTGTTTGATTATTAATAATATGCAATTTGATAATTTAAAAGATCGTGCTGGATCAGATAAAGATGAAAAAGGGCTTGAAACATTTTTTCGAAGAGTTGGCTATAAAGTAGTTTGCCCTCGGGATAAACCAGCAGAAGAAATGTTATCTATATTAGAGGAATTCTCACTATCGGATTTTAAAAATCAAGATTCGTGTGTTGTTGTTATCTTGAGCCATGGAGGTAATGACAAAAATTTAGATGCAATTTATGGCAAAGATGGAAATTACATTTTATTAAATGAAATTTTGGCTATGTTTAATAAAAGTGAAGATTTGGTTGGGAAACCAAAAGTATTCTTCATCCAGGCTTGCCGAGATCAGGTTTCGAAAGGAGAGAAAATCAGTAGGACTAATTCATATAATAAATCAGAGTTTGCTGATATATTGCTTCTTCAGTCAACACTACCGTATCACGAATCATATCGGGATCCTGAAAGAGGTGCATATTTCTGCCAATGTCTCATTCAAGTGTTAAATGATCATTATTGTAAATATGATCTTTTAACAATGACACATTTTATTGAAGATAAAATGCAAACTGTGTGTCCAATACCTCAAGTAACTACTGTTACAAATTATTTTTTTAAAAAGAAATTGTGTTTTAAGTAATTTGTGTATTTCATACATATCTTTCAATATCAACAAATTCAAAATATCCAATTATCATTCGTTTTGCTGTATGCTGTAAATATATGAAATTAACATAAACTCTAAACTGTAATATATAGGCTTGACTATAATTTTATAGGCATGCTTACTATATAGAAATTATTAAGTATTTACAAACAACACATAGCAACTTTTTAGTAATAAATACATGTAATATAGTATTTATATAAGTAAAATTAGTACATGATCATTTTTATAATGTGTAACTCTACTCAATATTTGAATTTTTACACAGTTTTTACTGTCGCAAAATAGGTTTGTTTATTTGATGTGCCTGTGCCTAGAAAATATTGCAAAAAGATTTGTCCAGTTATTAAAGATAAACTGGATGTCAGGATGCCACTACTATGTATTTTCATGAGCTTAATTTGAAGCTTTTCCTTATTGGATGAGTTGCCAGTGTAAACTTATATCCATATTTAAGACATAAGCTATAAAATAAATCAACAGTAATTATGTAACATACTTTCTGTTTGTATGTAGATTTTGAAAGCCTGAAACTAGGAATTAAATTCTCATTAAAAAAATACTGTTACGCAGTAAGAATTTGAAGCTAAAATCACATGACATACAATAATTTTTCCTTTTGTCTTTCTAATTAACGATTTGTCTATACCTAATGTTATCCAGATGAGAATTTCTGCTTAATGTAACTATATAGAAGGCCATCTATAATTCATTAGTAGCTTAATTGTAGCCCACTGCTTGGCGGCAATTGTTTTTGAATGAGCAATAAACTCGCCAACATGGGTAACTTCGTATAACATGTGTACGTTGCCTACATTGTGCAATTCGCTGAAGTTTTTTTCAAGTTTAAAAGGAATGCTGTGCACATGGCATTTTCTTGTAATTTATTTTCGTTATTTTAGCTTATTTTGTTCATTTGTGCACGTTGCCTACATTGTGCAATCCGCAGATGTTTTTTTTAAGTTAAAACGGAACGGTGTGTACATGGTATCGTTTGTAATTTTAATGCCCTTTTAAAAAAAAAAATTCCTTCTTTCTTCGATGCCATTTTGGTTACGTTTTCGCGGAGAGTGTCGGGAAGGTTATGTAACGGCATAAAATGTGTAAGTATTACAACATAAAATGTAAATAATTAATTTAAACCTAACTGACAAATATTTTAATGATCATAATGTTCGTTTTGCATATTATTTTATTATCTTTTTGTGACAACAGTTTCCATACTAATTTATGCTTTAGAATTCTATGTTCTGTTTACAATAGGTTTTCACGGAGCGTGTCGAGAAGGTTGCAATTGCAAAGACGTTTCGCAGAAACGCGCCGAATTGGCGATTTTCAAAACATCGTCCAGCAGTGGGCTAAAGCGCATTTTCACCTATTTTATGTATGCTATTTCATTTGACGATACATAATTTAATTTGTATTTAAATTTATCTGTACATCAATTACATACTTTGTTTTATTTATTGTGAGTCATAATTTGATAAAATTTACATGGCATTCAGACAATTTGATAAAATTCATATAATTCTGCAGCTTCCACTGAAATTCTGAGATCAGATGTATTGCTAGAAAGCTATTATAAATACTTATTTTCGTTGCCTTAAAGCATGAGACACTTTAATTAGATTTTTTTATTCTTGATGTGCTGTGCTGTTTATCCATATTTCTTAAGTAGTCAGGTTTGAAAACATCATTTGTACATCATAAATTAATATACTAATTAAGAATGTGATAGAAATTTAGAAAAGGGAAAAATAATGCAAGCAATTTTTGTATAAAAACAAAGTTCAAAAAGATCGTTATTTCAATATTTTAAGTAATTTATTTTATTTTTATATTATATTTTGTGTTGTTTATAATAATGTGTGTACATATATAGCTCTCCACTTTAATTTGTTAATTTCTCCTTTCCATCTTAAAAGTAGTCATTTTGTGGATACTCAGATAACCGGCACTTGGCAAGGTTCCTGAAATCGCATTCGCCAACTTGGGCAATAGGTGCCAAACAGTGGGAAGAGTGTTTATGTTGCTACCTTAGATGTTAACTAAGATAGGGAAAAGGAAAGGGATATTTTCTTTCTATATGTAAACACTTAAGCGTTGGGTATCTTTGCAGATATATCTTTGTGTTCATGATCCAAAGACTTTGTCAGTAGACGTTTTGAATTTGTTGTTTAATTGTTTTCTAAATAAATTAATTACACCTGTCATTAGAATAAGATAATTTTATTTTTATACAAGAAAATGACAAAATATGCTCCGTTTCCTTACTTATTGGCTCACATTATCCCATGTGTATTTACATATAATTAATTTAAAACTCTTAATTATAGACTTATGTAAGTTAATTACACATGTAATCAGAATATTTATTATGAAAATAAATATTCTGATTAGAAGTGTAATTATTCATAGGTTACTAGCAGCTTAGACTAGAAGTGTAAGATTTTATATTTCATAATAAATATTCTACTAAGATTTTATTTTTATAGAATAAAATCTGCTATTTTTCACAAAAAAATGAATAAAAGTTAATTAAATACGTATTTTTGAATCATGAATAAGATTTATATTTATAGATTTTTCTGATGTGTTACTCATGTTCATGTTTAATAGTAATGGATGTAATGTAAATTGAACTTCAGATAAGTAAAACATGGAAATATTGGCACCAGTGTACTTGCAACAAATGCATAACTGAAATAATATTTTATAGTTTAACTTTTCATGGAATACAAACACATTCAATTAACCTTATCCTATTATATTTGATTGTTTTTTTTTTCGAAATTTAAACAATTGCATAACGTTGTGAAAAGACATAGAAGCGCTTGTTACAAATCATGTTTCCCTGAAGTTATGCAATTCAGGATTACGTTTCTTTGTTTACCTACATGAAAACTATTTTCGTACTTAAACAAGAAAAAGAGAATAATAATAACCCTCTTAACCGTATTTAAACGAAATTATTGCATAAAAGAATCCGGATTGTCCAATATAAATGGGACTGGATGATTGAGTAGCCTGGAATACATTTCCAGGATGTAATATTGTGGAAATACATGCATATTTTATTTTATAAAACTTTCATCTTTTAACTATGTGATATATATTTCATTTTTGTGATCATTTCTGCATTTATATAAAGAACATGTTTTCAAACATATATAACCATTATTACGGATAATTGTTCAAATTAATGATAAGAATTAG
The DNA here is from genome assembly GCA_000611955.2 of Stegodyphus mimosarum. Taxonomy (NCBI): domain Eukaryota; kingdom Metazoa; phylum Arthropoda; class Arachnida; order Araneae; family Eresidae; genus Stegodyphus; species Stegodyphus mimosarum. The sequence continues at coordinate 306,215 of KK122283.1, forward strand.
AAAAGAGAAGTATAAAAGTTAATAATGTTGGAGTTATATATACCATAATCTAAAATACTAAGATGAAAAAATTACGCAGATTTTACTTAATCACAACAATAACTAATCGTTTACAATTTGTCCTACATATATGATTTACTCCCTCAACTCAAATGCTACACTTTGTCTGACGCGATTTTCGAGAGCTTTTTCCCGATACTGGCCTGAAGAGGGAATTTTTGGAAAGTGCCTTTTGATCCCTCCCTCTTTGCATCCCTCCTCAAGCTCTCTCTTGGCGTAAAAAAATTCCTCCCGAGAATATGGCGATTTAAGATGGCAGAGAAAATTGCCCCAAGTGCCTCTTATCTGAGTTTTCCCAAATTTGTAATGAAAGATTTGGCTTTAGTGTAGTATTGGGTGCCCCTTCGATTAGCAACAAATTTTGTTCAGTTTTGGGGATGAAACCCTATTTCTGGTTACCATAATAATTTTAACTTTGTTTTAGTTTCCTGACTCTTTTTAAGTAAATCGATGTGTACATGGACAAAGTTAAGGCAGTGCGCAATGACTAGATTGTGCAATTCTGGGATGTTAAGTGAAAAATTGATTGATGTGCACATGGCTACCGAGTTTGTGTAATTCTTTAACTTCTTAGTTTGGTTTTGTATAGCGGCCATTTTGAAATTGTGCCTTCCAGTGCTGATCTTGGCATCAAAAAAAAAAAAAAAAAAAAAAAAACCACAAAAAAAGCAAAAAAAAAAAAAAAAAAAAAAAAAAAAAAAAAAAAAAAAAATCGCCAAAAAAGCAAGGGGCACCCAACTGTAAACTTTTACCAGAGATTTATTATAAAAAATTACAATTTCAAGATGGCCGCTACACAAAACCAAACTAAGAAGTCAAAGAATTACACAAACTCAGTAGCCATGTGCACATCGATCTATTTTCACTTAAAACAAATCCCAGAATTGCACAATCGAGGCACTGTGCACTGCCTTAACTTTGTCCATGTACATATCGATTTACTTTCACTTAAAAGAAGTCAGGAAGCTACAAAAAGTTAAAATTATCAAGGTAACCGGAAATAGGGTTTTATCTCCAAAACTGAACAAAATTTGTCACTAATCAAAGGGGCACCCAATTCTACACTAAAGCCAAATATTTCATTACAAATTTGACATATACGATAAGATTCTTCCATAATATGATGGAGAGACTTATTGAAGACTTCAGCAAACAATTTTTTAAAGTTATTATTAACTATTCAAAATACAGCTATTTAAAATCAGTCAAAATACCAGCTAAACCAAAACTAAATCATTCTAGATGAGGATTTTACCCTTGAACGTGTCACATTCACTGTCTGCTTTTTTGCTAGACAGATTATTGTCACTGCGTCTGTTCTTGCCACAACCTCTTAAAATTTCTTCAAGAATGGGTACATTTTTGCACCAAGATATTTGTGGGTGCATAGTGGCCCTTACAAGTGCTTATATATGAAAATAAATTATAAAGGCCCTTATAGGTGCTTACTTTTTTTCTGAAGTGTTTATTCATTTATTTATTGGTTTTTAGCTGTTTTTCCCTCTTAATGATTTCTACCATTTTTTCCCCCTCTTTAAACTGCAAAAGTCTTTATTTCCAATTAACTTCATTTAATTAATGCAGTCGTACTAAAGGAATCCTACTTTTCAAGTTAAAATTGGCCATACTCTCTCCATCAGAAAAATTATTAAAGGTGACATCTCTCAAGGAAGTGTCCTTGACCTGATCCTTTTTAATATCTTTATTAATGATATGTCACAGCTGTTAATGGTTTCCATTTTCTTTCGTATCAAAACCAATATTAAATAACTTTTCTTCCTTATTTGTAGCATCAGGTGGTGAAACATACTCTAGGAAATAGCTTTTCTCCCCTTTCTCTGTATTAACATAACCTTTCTAACATATCTCCCCTTTCTCTGTATTAACATAACCTTTGCATGAATACAGGCAAATGCCCATTGTGAATAGGGTAGAAAATTCTGACACATTGCATATTCTTTACTCCCAGTACCTGTACCCACAAACTGTCTGCATTTGAACTTCTAATTATTATGCTTATATTATAAGCACATGTATGAATATTTATAATATAAACATATTTGCTGTAAATGCTGAAGTATAGATAAACTTCAAGAGTGAGAAAGTGTGTTTTTAACACAGATTGGATTTCTATGGAAGAATATTCTGAATGGCTTAAACCTTGTGAAAACAATCGAAAGGCGGTGTGTTTGTGGTGTAAAACTGAAATCATTATAGCAAGATAGGAGAGTCCACTTTAAAATGACATATGGATCGTAAGTAAACTTTGGTGAAAATGCGCTTTAGCCCACTGCAATTCGGCGCGTTTCTGCGAAACGTCTTTGCAATTGCAACCTTCTCGACACGCTCCGTGAAAACCTATTGTAAACAAAACATAGAATTCTAAAGCATAAATTAGTAATAATAAGCATAAATATGCAAAACGAACATTATGATCATTAAAATATTTGTCAGTTAGGTTCAAATTAATTATTTACATTTTATGTTGCAATACTTACACATTTTATGCCGTTACATAACCTTCCCGACACTCTCCGCGAAAACGTAACCAAAATGGCATCGAAGAAAGAAGGAATTTTTTTTAAA
>KK122283.1:314598-332068 GCA_000611955.2 Stegodyphus mimosarum
ATGAAATAAGCAAATGCATAAAGAACTCAAGATTGAAAACATGCATAATCAATTTCTCATAATTCATAGTTTCTTCCAAAAATGCAAAATTCAGAATATCAACATATGAGAGAACCTTGTCAACTCAGATTCAATGATAGAACACGCAGTTAAAAGGCCTAGAACCATTTATCATTATTATAAGTGATACATTTTTAATCGTTTTTAAAGTTTAATTCTTCTGTGTTTTGCTTCATTTTCCAGCAGCATCGCTGTGATCAGTACTTGAGTGGGTGACAACACACATGACAGGTGCTGACGCATCATCTTTCATTTCTAAAAACCTATAAGGGCAGCTTATTGACTGTTAATTTTCAAAACCTAATGAAGTATGTTTTAAACTTTGTTTTTCATTTATTAAAGCTTCATATCACAGTGTTCATGCGTTTTTTCACCCGCCAAAGTGAATAGTGACTTGTAAGCAGATATTGGATTTAGTGGTAGAATATGTATGTACATCTTCAGACACATCTTATTTAAAGGTTAGAGTTTATATTGAATGTCCAGATGTTTAGTGAATTATAAGCATTCTACTAGAAAATAAAACTATTACAGAGACATGCTTAGGTATACTGTTCCCCAAAATTAGTGTTTTCCAGCTTGTTCTTTAATTCATATTGACTTTGAAGTCTCGTGCTATCTCTAGATTGCATCACTAGTCCATAGATCCACTTTTCCAGTGTGAGTATCTTGTGATCTTAAACTTATTTAGCCTTTAGACAAAAGCTCCAAACGTAGCTTAAAGGATATTAAATGCTAATCTAATCATGCTGAATAATGACCTAAGCTAAATCTCACATCTAACAATTCATTCGAGTTCTTGGAATTTCTTGTATTTATAGTGTAGCACAGATAAGAGCTTCAAAAAAAAGTTATTAAGGTCTGTGAGGATCACATCTTTGTTATTTTTTACACTTGTCCCAGATATTAGTTATTTTATATACACTGCTGGGCACCGTAAATGCAACACCCTGAAGGAAGCATGCAAATAACATGAAATTTACAACATGCTTTAGCGAAGGTGAGATATCCAAATGATTAGAATTTCAGCGCAGACGCACATCATGCGCGCCTGTGGCGCCACTTCAAAGCGCTATTTAAGGCTTGGAGTTTTCGACTATTTCAAGCTCCGCAATTGTGTTTCTCTTGTTGCTTTTTAAAAAAAAACGATCAATTATGCCTCGTAGTAAACAGCGATCATCGTTTGATCAAGTATCCGAGTTCGACAGAGGAAGGATAGTGGCCTACCGAGAATGTGGATTATCTTTCAGGGAAATCGGTAGTTGTGTTGGACGAAACAAACAACTGTAATGCGGATATGTGACCGTTGCATGCAGAAGGGTACGACGGACCGACGTGTTCGATTGCATCCACCTCAGTGCACCACTTCACGTGATGACAGGAACATTGTGCGCATGGCAGTGACAGATCGCTCAGTCACATTACGAACCACAGCACATTCAGTCTGTAACGCATCATCCAGTGTCTGCGCGTACCATGCAACGCCGTTAACAGCAGAGTGGTCTGTCCGCAAGACGTCGATTGCTTCGTCTACCCTTGACGCAGAACCAAAGACGTCTCCGCCGCCAATGAAAGAAGGATGTGGACGGCAGAATGGAATGAAATTGTCTTTACTGACGAGCACACTTCTGTCTGCAACACCACGATGGTCGGATTCGAGTCTGGAGACACCGTGGAGAGAGGATGCTGAACAGCTACGATATGCACCGCCACACTGGTCCTGCACCGGGTATTATGGTATGGGGCGGTATTGGCTTTAAACAGCCAGCGCTACATCTCCGAGGTATTGGAGCTAGTTGTCCTTCCTTACCTTTAGGGCTTGCCCACAGCCATATTTCAACAGGACAATGCACAACCACACGTGGCACGCATTGTCCAAGGGTTTTTCATCAATCGACAGATTGAACTGCTATCCGGATCTTTCACCGACAGAAAACATGTGGTCCATGGTTGTTGACCGATTGACTCAGATTACACCCAAGCTGCCACACCAGATCAGCTTTGGCATCATGTGGAAGCTGCTTGGTTTGCTGTACCCCAAGAACACATCCCAAGAGCACATTATTTCCCAAGAACACCCAAGTCTCTTTGAATCAATGCCGAGGCGTGGGGCAGCGGTGACCTCCAACAATGGCGGCTACTCTGGCTACTGATTCTGCAAGGAATCACACTTCACAGAAGTCTATAAATTTAATCATCTGATACTTGGTCAACATGTTGTCTACTAAATAAATTTGTTGTGATATGTCTTGTCTTTCTTTTTGTTGCAATTTGGGTGGCCAGCAGTGTATTTTAAGTATTTCTATATTCAGAGCTGAAAGATACACAATTTCATGTAAGAAACACAGATAAAAAAAAATTAGGGCCATAAATACAAAACAAATAAATAAATGTACAATATTACAACAATAGAACTAAAAAAGATTTAAAAATTTACAGATAAACACAGTATCAAATACACTGACTTTCAAAAGTTAAGCACGGAGAGAAAAATTCTAATTTCCGGAAGCCAATCAGAATTGAAGAGGATGCAATTCGCTGCACAGGTAGATGGAAGTATGCAAATATATTAGGTAACAGCCAATTGTGCTTCCATGTCAAGAAATATGCAAAAAAGGCAGTCTTAGTTGATTGCAAGTGCTGATAGAAGGTGTTTAAAACTTTCGTACAATTTGTTTTCAAGACATACGTGTTTCTATGACTTCCAGAAGACGAATGGAAGATTCTGAGCCCTGGCGTGCTGTGGGGCGCATTGATGCAGGTCAGTCGATCACAGATGTTTCTCTTTTCTTCGGCGTTCATCATTCTGTAATTTCACGTTTATGGAAACAATTCCAAAGCACACAGACAGTTGTCCGAAGGCCCGTAGCCAGTCGCCCAAAGGTTACAACCCCGCGGAAGATTGATATATTGCTATTGTAGCGAAGCGGAATCGCAGAGCAACCTTCACACGTGTGACATCTATGCATACAGTGTCCATTGGCAAGGCATATCTGCAGCTACTGTACGCCGAAGATTACATATGAGTGGACTGCACGCCAGGGTACCTCGAGCTTGTGTTCCTCTATCCGTCCAATCAAGAGTAGCACGATTACAGTGGTGCCGGGAACATGTCAATTGGAATGTGTCTGACTGGGGCAATGTCATGTTTACCGATGAGTCAAGATTTGTTCTGGAGCCAGATGACAAGCGTATAAGGATATGGCGTGAACAACGAACACGCAATCAGTCCCAAAACATCACGCATTCCGAGGCGGAAGCATTATGGTGTGGGAGGGATTCCATTAAGATATCGCACCGACCTCTACATCTTTAAAGGGGGTTCTTTGACGGCTGTCCGGTACCGATGAAGTCCTAGAATCCATTGTGAGATTGTACGCTGCAGCAGTTGGCCCTACTTTTGTTTTAAAGACGATACCGCACGTCCCCATAGAGCTGATATCGTCGATGACTGCCTGGAGAGTGAAGGGATTGCACGTATGGCTTGGAGAGCATATTCGCCTGTCCTTAATCCCATTGAAAGTCTTTGGGATGCTCTCGGCCGTGCTGTATTTTCACGTTTTCCACCTCCAGCCACTCTTATTTAGCTGGAAATTGCTCTACAAGAAGAATGACGATTGCTTAATTCTGCGGTGGTTGACCACCTAATTGAAAGTATGGTCACAAGGTGTAAACTTTGTATACAGATGAGGGGGGATCATATACCTTATTTTTTCATTTTATACTGTTTGTTCTCACTTTATACATAATTCTGTTTAAGTCTGCAGTATGTCATTATCTGATAACTTACAAAATTTAATATTATTTTCATTTCTGTATGTAATTATTGATTTTATTTTATGCATAAATATATATGCTACTTTCCTGCCGCATTTTGTGTCAATGAAAGCAGTATTTGTGGATTTGTTTACATTTTACATCTTCATGCTTAACTTTTGGAAAAGAGTGTATATACAAGGCCTATGTACTAAATGTTTATGCGTAAAGATAGTCGTTGAAGGCAGTAGAACATCTCTTTCATTGTTGGTGTATACAGCCAAAAAAAAAATTGCTGCAGAAAAGTGTGCTTGCTCATTTAAGAATTTCTTTGATACATTTTAGATGTTTGAAATACACAGTCCAGTCACATTAATGTGACCATCTGTCAAAAGCCAGAATAACCACCTTTCGCAGAGCGGACTGCTGCGAGACGTGCAGGAAGAGAGTCACATAGGTCCCTGAAGGTGTTCTCTGGGATGTTGAGCCATGCCGACTCTAATGCCGTGGCCAGCTGCGCTAGATTACGCGGTTGAGGATCCATGGCGCGAACAACTCGATCGAGATGGTCCCACAGATGCTCGATTGGGTTTAAGTCAGGTGAGTTTGCTGGCCAGGGGAGGACGGTAAACTCATCCTGGTGCTCTTCGAACCACGCACGTACACTGGCAGCTGTATGGCACCTCGCATTGTCCTGCTGGAAGATGCCATCATCCTGAGGAAAAACAATGCGCATGTAGGGGTGAACATGGTCCGCAAGGACAGATGCGTACTTGTATTGATCCATTGTGCCTTCCACAATGATCAGTGAACCTAGAGAATGCCAGGAAAACATTCCCCAGACCATAATGCTCCCGCCTCCAGCTTGGACCGTTCCGGCAATGGTTGCAGGGTGGTTCCTTTCAGAGGTTTCACGCCTTATACGCCAACGTCCATCTGTCCGATGGAGCATAAAACGCGATTCATCCGAAAACGCAACCTGTCGCCACTCAGTGGACGTCCAGCTGCTGTACTGGCGTGCAAATTCTAGCCTTCGCCGTCGATGAACAGCAGTCAGCATAGGTGCACGAACCAGGCGTCTGCTTCGGAGGCCCAGACGCAGCAATGTTCGCTGAATAGTACTTTGGGAGACACTTTTGGTAGCCCCTTGGTTCATTTTGGTGGTCAGTTGCTCAACGGTAGCCCGTCTATCTGCCCGAACGCATCTCCGCAACCGTCGTTCGCCTCTGTCATCTATGGCCCGTGGTGCACCACATTTGCCACGTCGCTGATTTTGGACAGTCCCATTTTGCCATGCACGGTACACTTTTACCACGGCGGCACGCGAACAGTTCACAAACTCAGCCGTTTCGGAAATGCTTCCACCCTTGGCCCGAAAGCCAATGATCATGCCCTTTTGGAAGTCGGATAAATCGCTTCGTTTCTGCATTACGCCAACGATTGAAATGTTTTCCGAAGCCCTCACACACCCTTTATATATGCTCAACTGCACTGTGCTGCCACCTGCCTTCTGTGATTGGTTATTTAACTCTGACATGGAAAGTACTTGGTGGTCACATTAATGTGACTGGACTGTGTATATTAGAAGATAAATGGAGCAGCAGGCATTAGAAAAATATGTAAAGCAAAATTTAACTTTAATTTCCAATAGTCCCTTAACTGTCCATTTAATTTGGCATTTTGTCTTCTCTGCCTTTAAAAATAGTAACAGCTTAGTAACAAATCTCTCTAAGCTGTGTCATTTAAAAATTATTCTGTGTCACAATATTCTTACCTAAAGCTAATGATGCAGAACTTATATAAATGCTTCAGCAAAAAAGATTTCAGTTAAACCAAATTTTTTTTTATTAGTAGCTAATAAAAAAATTCAGACTTGAAACTAAAATCACTGTTTACCTAACTTTCTTGGACCTTTCACATCTCTCTCTAGCTTTTGTGCTACCAACTTGCTGCAGCCTTCTTCAAAAACAATTAAAAATTCTACACTATTATAATTTTAATACTTCAAGGAAGGGGAACCTGCTGTCTTCCATGGTGAAGGGAAGTGTCCGAGACATAGCATTAATGATGTTAACTGATTTTAAAGATTCTAACGATAATTTAACCAAGATGAGAGCTTAGTTTGGAATGAAGCAGTCTCTATTAGTTAGAAATAAGTTTTGGTCTTCTAATTATAAATCATTCTTTGCTGAAGCATTATTTAAATCTTCGTCTGATTAAATTTATGTAAGAATTGTATGACTGATTAACTTTTAAATGTTTGTTATAAGCAATTAGTAATTTTAAGATGGATAGAGTGAAATACCAAATTAAAATGAAGAGTTAAGGGACTACTTCAAATTAATGTAATGAAGAGTTAAGGGACTATTCCAAGTTAGAATCTTGATTTATATACGTATGTTTGATCTTATATGCACACACAAGAGGCTTTCCATGATTGTTAGGAGCAAGAGCAAGCTGTCTGAATTAAAAATGCATGTGATTATGGATGGTGTCTCAAATTACGCATGCTCAAGTCGGTAATATGCGATTTTCAGAGGTGTTTTTGGGTAAGCTGGGCCCATAACTTTTACTTATAATTAATGCTCAGGAACTTCTAGAAACATTATGGACAAAGTCTGGCAGCATATATCCAAACAGTACTGCACTTTTTGAATTTTTGACATCGCTAAAAAATCGACCAATGTTGTATGGCAAATGGAAATTTCGCATGCACAATTAAATAAAAAATGTTTGTGAGCTGATTGTGTAAGCTTGTCTAGGAAGATACTGTTAATATGAAATATGGAAATGTGTGTGAAGTCTTTTATATGAATATCGTCTATCAATGTACCATATTGATTTGTTACTTTAGAAGAAATATAGTATGAAGAATTCATTATTGAAGACTTATGTGCAAGAGACACTTGATTCAGGCTCCTGGGCGATAGCCGCATCCTGAATGGAACAGATAAAGCAACTGCATGACTTTTCCTAGCATAGCATGGCATAATTCGAAGTGAGAACCAGCAGAAATGCTAATTCCCGTGTGATGCATGTTGTAAGATATAGAGTTTCTCTGTAAAAAACAGGTTAGTGTAATAGCAATCGATTAATTACTATGCAGCTTGATATCAGGCAATTATATGGCATGTTACAGATTGAGCTTCGTTAGAACTTTCGTCTGAAGGTCAGAGTAAATACGCGAGAGAACGTCGAAGGTCAAGGAGGCTGGACGTGGAGCTAACTGGTCAGATCATCGAAGAGCCAATAGCGTAGTTCACTACTGAAGTGAACATAAACAATATATTATGTACGGAAGGTGTAACTAATAGTAGTAAATGTGATGTACTCTTTGCAGAATTCAGCAACATGAGTAAAACAAACGGGATTGTTTGCAAGACGCATCCAAATTTTAAACCGCTATACATAACATTTTATGTTTGTCAACATTGTCATTTTCATATGAAAGCACCTGTACCATTTTCAAATGATACATTCAGATCAAGGAACTACAATTGTAGTGAATATATCTGTATGTATAAAAATTCTGAAACATTCACAAGATTTCTCTGCTAATACTAAGGTTAACAAACAGATTAATAAATTTTTATGCATCACTCAGTAAATATATTTCAAAATTGTTAAAACAAATTGTGCAATTTTTTGGTTGCCTAAAAAATAATAAAACTTACCTGTAATAAAATAAAAGGTACTCTTTTCTTATCAGGATTGGATTCAGAAATGTACACATGCATACATATGTACATATATACATGCATACATACATTTCTGAAACCAGTCCCGATAACAGAAGAGTACCGATATAAATAATTACATAATTATCAAAATACTTCATTGCTTTTATAAAAAAATGAAATATATTTCCTCAACTTTATGGCATTAAAGGTCTTCATAACAGTGTTATTAAATTATGTATGTTAAAAGCTAAACTATTTTTATTTATTTTTTTACACTGAAATATTTTTTGATTTGTTAATATTAGAATTCTCATTTATTAATTTTCGTAAGAATTTCCATATATGCTTGTGCAATGTTTTGCACCTTGGTTTTCATAAGGGAATATAAGGAGAAAAAAAAATCCATGTAATCTCAGCATAATCATTTTTTTCTTTTTTGTTTTCAAATTTCGATGTTTAACAGTACAAAAATGCATTTCTTGTATGTGTGTGCACATTTTTGATGATGTTAACACTAAAATGCGTTTAAAAGCTTAATTGTCAAAAATGCTAGCTACGCGAAAATTCCAGATATAAAAATATAAGAAATAAAAAATGTAGTTTATGGTAAATTTGTCTTCGAGGGAACTAAAATCATTAAACCTCGTTTCAAATTCAGTTGTTAAATTTGCAATTTTTTCTGCGTATTTTTGATACGAACAAGTATCATCTAAACTTGATTTGTTCATGCTGCACGCCGGGAAGTGTGTCAAATCTTCATTTTTAAGTTGTTTTTCTCAAAGAACTAGTTGACATTTGAATGCTTTAATTATGTCAAACATGTTCGTAATGATATGATCTTTTCCTTGTAACGATAAATTTAAATCGGTTAAGTGTTTGGTTATATCAACCAAGAAAGATAAATCTTGTATCCATATTGGATCGTAAAACAAACTTACGTCTTGATTTTTCGTTTTTAAAAACTGACATATTTCTTCTTTCAAATCCCAGAATTGTTTGAGAATCTTGGAGCAAGATAACCAACGTACCTCGGTATAGTAGGACAAACCCGAATATTCACTATCTAACTCACTTAAGAAAGCAGTGAATTGACGCTGATTTAAACCTCGAGATCTTATAAAATTTATAACTTTTTTTATATATGACAAAACATTCTCCATATTTATTACTTTCGTGCATAGAACTTCTTGATGTATAATACAATGCATATGATGAATGTTTGAACCGTGAATTTCACTAAGTTTTTTTCTTAGTAACGCTACGAAGCCCTTGTTTTTCCCGGTCATTGATGGAGCGCCATCTGTAGCTACAGAATTTAATTTTGCCAAAGGTAGATTGTATTTCTGCAGAAGTCCAAAATATATCTTCTCCTGTGGTAGTACCAGGCATCGGTATTAGTTCCAGTAAGTCCTCAAAAATGTTAAAATTCTTGTCACAAGAACGAAGAAACACTGCTAATTGAGCTTTCCCACTAATGTCCGTACTCTCGTCACAGGTAATGGAGAAACTTTCGAAACTAGATGATTTTGCTTTGATCTGATCACTTAAATTCGCAACTAAATCGGTAACTCTTTCCGCAACTGTATTTCGAGACAATGAAATTGATTGAAAAGCCTTCACATTTCCAGGACAAACAATTTCTCCAACTTTCATTAGGCATTCCTTGATGAAATCACCGTCAAAAGACTTCGAATGTTTAGCTATCAACTCGGACAAGACGTAGCTTGCATGTACCGCCACTTCACTTTCTTGCAATACTTTACTAAACATGGACTGTTGCTTTTTCATTCCTAACATAAGCTCTTTCAACTTTTCTTCTCTCATTAATCCTTCGTAATTGTTATGTTTCGATTTGTGTTGTTCGTAATGACGTTTAATATTATATAACTTTGGTACATTAATAGTATTATTACATATCAAGCAGATTATTTTATCTTTTATTTCACAGCAAAAATATTCTAATTCCCATTTTACTTGGAATATTCTATGTTCGTCAGCGATTTTTCGTTTAATTTTACTACCACTTGGTTTTGATATAGACATACTGAATACAAAGGGCTGGAATAAACACGGTTAACGTTAAAAAGTTAACAAAAATTTCTTTCCACAAGAGATAAATCAAAATGCTGAAATAGTTCTTCAAAAATATTTTAACAGTATCACAAAATGTCAAACGTTTAGCAAAAATCAATTCAAAACAGAGAAACTAATTCTATCTCACAGCGAAATCGCTACAAATCAATCACAGCATTAAGTAAACAAACAGTTCGCTAGAACTACAGCTACTACTAAGATGAGTTGTTTGTTCGATCCGCACCGATCAAGTATAGCCGAGTTATCGCGCGAAGCGCGATGTTACCGGCTCACAGAGTTAAGCCCAATGGGCTCCTGACGATTTAATTGTCTGGACCGTGGCTGCGGGAGGTCGGAAGTGGGATGGAGGGCGATCATAAGTAGCAGTGCCAAGAGGCAGAGAACAAAATGCGCGGGCTAGGAGCAGCAATAACCTGAAGTGCAGTTAAACACTGATAGCAAAGAATTTCTAAAAACTAGAAACATGAGGTATACATATATAATTAACATAAATACATATATAGAATGAGAGAATAATTGATAAAAATAAGTGCAAGTAGTTAAATAAACAGATACAATTTACAATATATACATTATGTACACTTAGAAACACATGCTACGTCGAAAAATTAGAATCTCTAACAACATGTGCAACTAACGGCCTTAGCTCTTTATCTTCTTCCAGAACGGTGTAATCAAATACCCTAAGTTTCTTTAGATGTGAGCAGTTTAATGCTTTATCAAAAAAGATACTATTCATTCTGTGAGGGAAATTTAAAATTGGCTCTATTTTTAAGTCAGTGTGCAGAGTTTTGTTGGAAACCAAATAATGTGCATTCGTGATTGTCTGTAGAAGCTTGTTCTGCATTACTTGTAGTTTTTCGAAATCTTTATTCCTAATGGCAGCCCAGGCTGGAGAGGCATAGGCGAAAATGGGGCGAATAACAGCAATATAAAAATGTCTTTTTCGTTTTAAGTCGAGTTTAAAAGTAGCATGAGACTTTGAATGGCACCTATAGCTTTTCCTCTTGCTCTTGCAATGTGGTCCTTCCAGTTAAATTTTGAATTATAAATAACGCCAAGATAGGTTGCCTTGTCAACAATGGGTACATCTGTTTTGAAAAGAGTGAGCTTGGCAGTAATAGGAGACTTTACTCGCTTTTTCCTAATAATCAGTAATTGAGATTTACTAGCGTTAATGCTGATTCTCAATTTACTACACCAAAACTCAAGCTGAGGCATGATATTTTGTAATTTGCAAATGGAGTGGTTTGCATTAGTTAACTTCACCACTAAAGCGGTGTCGTCTGCGTAGCACCCAGAAAGTAGTTATAGTCAAGATTCACCTTAGGTAGGTCAGCAACATAATACAAGTAGAGAATGGGGCCAAGGACCTTGGGGGACCAATGCTCTGATCCTCATAATATCAGAAAGGTCATCTCCAATAGCGACGTGAAACTTCCTACCCTGCAGAAATGAATATATAATTTTGATAATTCCCGGTGAGAAGCCAGCTGAAAGAAGCTTGAAAATAAGTCCCTCATGCCAGACGCAGTCAAAAGCTTTTGCCACATCTAGCATGAGTAAGGCGACATTCTGATTATTATGCAGTGCACTGCCAACGTACTCTGACAGCCTCACCAGTTGTTTCGTGGTCGAGAGAGAGCTGCGAAAGCCAAACTGTTCTTCAGGGAGCTTAACATGATATGGTTCCATTCTTTTCAGGATGATTCTCTCGAAAATTTTACCTAAACCCGGTAAGAGACTGATTGGTCTGAAGCCATCAGGCTTAGTAATGTTCTTTCCTGGTTTAGGCAGTACAATCATTTTGGTCCATTTCCAGATAGTGGGGAAATAACTGAGCGTCAAGCAGGCATTTAAAATGCCCGTGTATCGTGTAATGATGCCAGGCGGCAGATTCTTAATAGCGACGTTCGTGATACTGTCGTACCCTGGTGCCTTTCTGTTTTGCAACTTGTTGATTATATTAAGAACCTCCGTTGGAGTTGTGAGGTCTAGGTCTTTAGTAGGCTGAGCGTTGTTTCGTAACCAGTCGTCGACGCAGTAATGCACGTCATAAACAAATTCCAAATCACAAGGAACGACATTTGGCTGAAATTGATCTGCAAAATGCTCTGATTTGGGTTATTTTTCCTTTCTTCTGTTTTCAGATTTCTGCATTTAGCAAAACAAAAACTGCATTTAACAGATGCATGTATGCATGTTTGGTGATGTTTATACAAATACGTTTAAAAGTACAGGGAAATCTAAAAAATGGCGGATAACTGAGTATATGAAAAATGCAATTTTATGGTAGAAAAACCAAAGGAATGGAAGCAGAAACTTATGGTCTAAAATTATAAGAACATATTATTTGTTATCTGCTTGAATATTGGAACTCTCCATATAATATTACGTAAAATTTAAAAGGAAAAATGTGCAGTTGATCTTTAGGTAACGTATTAGGTGATTTGGATACTTTATTGACAATTTTTATGACAATAAAGATTGCTGATTAATATTTTGAAGATGATCATGAGGATTCTAAAAGTTTCGAGGTAACAGTTTGATGTACACAAATGAGAATATTCACCAAATACAGTTTTTCGTCTTAAAATAAATATTTGCAACTACTTTTTATTAATTTAAAAAAATAGGTTCCAAAATTTAATTTACTTTTAACGAATTTTAATGTTTACATTAAGAATTTCATATTTTTTTTAAAGAATCTGTAGTTGCAAATTTAGAGATAAGGAAACTTCTCATTATTCCATATTTTAATTTCTTTTAAAGTTGAATAATCAGTTGTTAAGAAAAAGAATCTGTAGTTGCAAATTTAGAGATAAGGAAACTTCTCATTATTCTATATTTTAATTTCTTTTAAAGTTTAATAATTAGTTATTGAGAAATACACTTCAGCTTAAAACTGTACAACACTACTGGTGCTAAACACTTCCACAATTTCGATATGACTAATTTACATTTTAGACAATGAAGAAGAAGTTGGAGCGAGAGACATAGCTTATTCAGGCAACAACAATCGAGAAAGAGCAATGCATACTTACTTCAGTTCTATTTATAAGTCAATGTGTTAATCGTGAGCAACAGTTAGGCTAAAGATGTCACAATGCAGACAAATTGCAGGGATAGAGTGACATTACAAGTGGCAAAGTGATGCAAAATAGTGTACAATGATTTTTGAAGCGGGATGGGTTTATTTGGGGAGGAGGATGGGAGAGGTCTATTGCCAATTGATTCCAATTATTAATTAATTAATAATTTTATTTCATATTTTATACTTTACATATATAAAGTATTTTATCCCTCCTTTCCGCATACCTTTATGATGTAACTGGAAGTATGCTTGACGTGTATTTGGAAGGTCCAGAGTTCGAATCCCGGCAAGGGCATTGCGGATTTCTTCCTGGCATCAAAAAATACAAGACTGTACAAGTTGTACCCAAACTCAAAGGTGGTGGACGATAATTCATCAACACCAGGATTTGGTAACTGGATACCCTCAACCCCAGTCACCCTTTAAAAGGGGGAATATGTAAGGTATTTTCTTCCTCCTTTTTACATGCCTTCGTGGTGTAACTGGAAGCATACTCAACATGTATTTAGGAGGTTTGGAGTTTGAATACCGCCAAGGGCATTGCATATTTTTCATGTTCCTGCATCGATATAACCTAATGCATCTACATATATTTCATCCATGAATATGTGTATAAATATGCATAGAAGCTATATTTTTTTTAGTGATTTTGCATTTTTGTTTCTCTGATTCGCTACTGTCACTGCATGTTCTCCGATTCACTTCTGTCACTGCATTTTTGTTCAGAATTCTTCTAATTTGCACTAAAGCTTACATAAATTTCAGTACTAAAGTGTTCCATATATAAATTTATTCTGGAAAAGCAAATTTCTGTACATATTTGTTGCGCTATTTCAGTGAGCCCACCAGCAGCTGAGCAGTATAAAGTCACACTGGTAGTTCAATCTGGGTTGAATTCCAGGCAAATGGGATGGTCCAGGCATGGACGTTTCCATGCTTTTACATGTATAGCATGCATTCGAATCTTCCCTTAGAAAATCTATTAGAAAGACATCCTTTGTCTGTTTTCACATAATCAAATAAACCAAACCAAACCAGCTATTTCAGCAAAAGTTTTGATCACAGTTTCATTTAATAAACATTGTTAAACATTTTAGAGCCTATTTTTGTCCTTATTTCAAAGGTAAAGCATTTTCATTGAGTTGAAATACTTGAACAAAATGGAAAAATTCGATTGGAAATGTAATTAAGAACAGAATCAAAAAGTAAACTGCATAGCTCAAAACTATTAATTATTTGTTTTGCTAATAGTCAGTTTAAAACATTTTAGTATGTATTTTTCATCTTTGTGACAAAAGTGAAGTATTTTCATTAAGTTGAAACGGAAAGAATATGGAAAACTTCTAACAAAAACATAATTTTCAAAACTGGGAAAAATGGCATTAAGTAGGCTGGTCACTAATTTACTATAATCCAAATATTTATTTCAGACATAAAAGACAACATACTTTCATAAGCCTATTTAAACATAAAAAAGTAAACCATCTTATACGATTTTGAAACCTCTTTGACCATGAAAACTGGCATAGATCATACCAAACTTGTAGCAATCATTCTGGAGAAAATTGAAAGAAATAATTACTGTTTATCCCTTTCGTGCCTAACGGGACTCATACGTCCCAAGCAAATTTCAAAAAAATCTTTTGGGACAGAAACACTTCTCTGTGTAATAAGAGACTTTCCCACCAGTCCTGCCAATGTTTTTGAAAATATTTTCATTCATAAAACATAGATGGCACTACCGTACATAATGCTATTCCCGCGTTTTTGAAGTGTTGTAGCAGCTCATTCCATACTGTACGAACGTAAATAACTTAATTTTGGAAAATACCGCCTATTTTCGATTAAATTTTTATTGATTTAGAAATCTAAGGCCAGATAAGTTACTCACGAAGTGGATTATTTCTAACAAACTGGTAAGTGGCAAAGTTTTACTTACGTTTTTATTATCGGGACGTATATGTCCCTCTCGTCTTGGATGGTGGGAACACATTGTCCCAACAGTCCTATCTGATCATTTCTCTTGCTATTATATTTTTCGGTTACTTTTGAAATAGTTGATTATTTTATATTTAGGCACAAATTAATTAAATCTAAAATGACTCGACGACGGGGACTTACTGATGAAGAAATAAAAAAAAAATTAGAAGAATCAGATGACGAAGATACTGATTTGGATGATGAAATAGACGATCCCGATTTTCAAGATCCAGCACACAATTTGCAGTACTCATCCGATTCAGACGAGTGTGAAATGGATATAGATCATGATACCATCCCCCAAAATACAAAGAACGGCGATGCTTTGAGTGATACTGATACGGCATCACTTTCATCGGTTGATGAGATATCATCAGATAATGCTTCAGGCTGCAGGCCAATCTTATGGTTTCATGCAGATTCAACTTTCCAACCTCGAATGACAATTCCAGCAGAGTCATCACCTACTTTGTTATTTAATTTAAATCGTTCATCTACCGAATTGGACGTTTTTCTAAAGATATTTCCAAAAAGTCTTATGATTTGGATCGCTCAATGCACAAACCAACGACTCGAAAAGTTACGACAAACAATTCACCCTACAGACCCATCTGAAATTATGCTTGTCATGTCCTACAATAGGGGGCCAAAATTCTCTCATTATTGGTCATTTAATCCTTCTCTGGGAAACATAGCAATAAAAAATGCTATTTCAAGAGACAGATGTAAAACGTTGTCGAAACTATATTTTGCTGAACCAGAAAAGCCAGAAAATGCAAGTAAAACATATTATATTGACGAGGTTGTTTCGTGCCTGAAACAAACCTTCAAACAGTGACAAAGCGAAAGCTCATATCAATCTATTGATGAATCAATGGCGAAATTCAAGGGACGTTCATCCCTGAAACAATATATGCCGATGAAACCTGTGAAAAGAGGAACAAAAATTTGGCAGCGATGTGATTCAAAAACAGGATATGTATATGACATGAACATTTATTCCAGAAAAGAAACGGGTGAAGTTCAAGGTACACTCGGGGAACGGGTAGTATCAAAGCTAACGAAGACAATCCGAGGAAAAGACGTGATGCTTGCGTTTGACCGCTTTTTTACAAGCGTGCATCTGATGGAAACCCTGAAATTTCCTGCTGTTGGTACGTGCATCAAGACACACAAAGATGTTCCTAATTTTACAACAAAACTAAGCAAAAGGGGGGGGAGGCTGAGTTTCTCGTAACTAAAAATGGAACAATGAGTGCGAGGTGGCTTGATTCAAAGGAAGTGATGATGCTAAGTAATTGCCACGAAGCTAAATATGCAAAAGTAAATTGCACCATGAAAGATGGAAGCAAAAAAGAATTTGAGTGCCCTGTGGCAATCGAATTCTACAACAAAATCATGGGAGGTGTAGACCTTGCAGACCAAATGGCAAATGTCTACGAATTAGATAGAAAATATTGCAAGTGGTGGAAAAAAGTATTTTTTCGCCTATTGATGAGCGCAGTGGTCAACTCATGGATTGCGTACTGCGAACTCAAACATCGAAAAATCCCACTTCTTGATTTCATTGTACCTCTTGCAGAAGCCTTGATGATGTCCGGAAAGTTGAACGCACAGTATCAACGCCGTAGAGAAACTGGACGCCCTTCCAAAGCATCACGAAGTTTACTCAATGTTGGTGACCATCTGCCAGTAACAACAAACACTCGACGGCGGTGCCGTAAATGTGCACGACAAAATAAGGAATCGCGCACTAAAATAATGTGCACTATGTGTAATGTCCCATTGTGCATTGATTGTTTCAAACCATACCATTCATAATTAAATTTTTATGACTAGAAATTCATTGGTTTTCTTTACAAAATTACTCATTGAAGACTACTGGGACACATATGTCCCACTGGTCAGGATTGATGGAACACATATGTCCCGGTCCTAAATCAGTGTTTAAAATTTTCCAAAAAATATAACACCTTAGTTTTAGCATTCTAGTGTGCCCTACTCATAGTTTACGCAACCAAAATTGTTCTGCTGTAAAAAAAAAAAAGAAAAGAAAAAAAAAAAACTCGTCGCGAAAGGGTTATTTAGCTAGATAAACAGCTGCAAATTATAGATACAGCATTTAATAAACTTAAATCGCTTGTCATAATTTTTCACATTGCATTGCCATTGTTTATTCAATTTAAATAAAGTCGCATATCTGGAATTTATTTTAGCATACTTCCCTTGCACATAAAGTCTATTTTTATTTTCTGCCACGTATCATAAATTATGACTATAGAAAAGTCTAATTACATTGAATGTGTGACTACCCTTTTTTGACATTTCCTGGTTATCCAGTTATTTTGATAAAACTGTCAAACGTGTCGTATTTTTAATAAAAACCCTAAATATTCTTGTTTCCTAATTAGTCAAAATGTTGCTCATAATCTTTTACCATACATCAGAAGTCTAAGCATATTTGAGTACTTCATCCTCCTTCCAGTTACCATCATGTGAGTAATTGAACATATAAACTCTTATGACTCCACTCACTTGATGTGCACATGTGTGATAACACTGACCCTTGCTCTCCTGTACCCTTTCACATATGTAGACGTGTATAGATAGGTGGCATTTGCACATGCATATGAGTAAATAGGATGTAATCGTGTAGTCACCTTGCACTGCCTATTCAGAAGAAAATGCTGTGTGAAGAATTTAGTTAGATTACAACTACATTACATAAGCATTTCTTGTAGCTATCTATGAATTACACACATTTTTATGTACTTAACATTTCAAGTGTTATGAATGGGAAACATGT
>KK122283.1:332082-345306 GCA_000611955.2 Stegodyphus mimosarum
CTGAAACTTGAAATATTTCTACTGAGATTTCTAAGAATATAAAAACATAACTCCTACTAGTATTATTTTCAGTAGTGCCAGCGTAGATGTCAGTTTTGATGGTCTTACTCAGAAAACTGGAATGAATATAGTTTCTGATTTTAAACAGAATGTAAATAAAGATTTAATTGATGTTAACCCATATTATGTATTATTGTTTGCAACATGGTGCTGATACAGTCCTAAAGAGATGTAGAGTAAGCAATTGTATGGCATTCAAGAAAGATTTCATTTGTTAAATTTCATCTGAAGGTGCAGCACCTACCTTCCCTCTCTTCTAAAGATATCTAGATTTATGGCATAAATTTTGTTACAAACCACAATCCTTGTATGAACACACTTTTGACTTTTAGAGTTTTTTTTCCTTAATGTATCTTGTAATTTAAGGATAAAATAATTGTTACACGTAATGTTTAAAATATTTTGAATAAACTCTGAACATTTTAAAGACTAATAGAGCTTGAGATTTAGATCTTCTAGATTCTAACAGAAAAGTATAGTTTTAAACTTTATGAGTTCTTCTATCAAAGATTATGAAATTGTACATATATTGTTTGTATATTTATTTCAAAAACAAATTGAAAAAATAGCAAGGATTATTCACTAAGCGTTAAAGAAATTATACACAGTTTTCTAAATTTTTTACATGAGTGTCAGACTTGTTGACCATATTTAACATAATTAACACAATTTAACTAGACTTTTGACACAAGTGCTACTACAAAATTTTCATATAACAACATTCTGATGCTCTAAAATACATTAGAATGATTAAAGGTCATTTTATAGGAAACACACTGGCATATCTTTAGCATAAATACATTTATTATATAAAAAAAAGTATGTACAGTTACATGTAACTTCTTTACATGTCAGATTAATAGTTTATATTTTATGTTAAAGTTATATTAGCCACTTAAAATAAATATTGAAGGTCAGTTAAAATTTTATGCCATATCTTTAAAATTTTTCTTCGGAAGATTTAACTGAAATTTATTTTACTCTTTTTTGTGCAGTCCCAATATTGCATTGGTTAACCTGGAAGGAAGGAAAAAAAAAATTAGAGAGGGAATAACTCATTTTTCACATTTAAATATATAATTTTCATTATAATTTCAATAATGTTTACACATTGTTCTCAATAATATATGCAGTGAAGAGTGAAAACATTATGAAAAATCACAAGTACAGGTACTTACAGGTTAAAAATAAATCAATAAAAGACAATTATCCATTATAACTTCTTTTTACATGCTGCAACCAAAATAGATATGGCCTATTTAAGGTCTCATTTTGAAATACATTAAATGTTTCTGGAATCTTCAGGAAAGCAGTCACAGTTAACTTTTCGAAATAATCTTTTTTCAAATATAATATTTCATAACAACATAAAGCCAAGAAAACAAAATAGCAATATTCAGAGCATTTCATAATTGCTATTAAGGTTTCAGTACAAATATATTAGTATGCAAACAACAAAAATGAACAATTATAAAACTGAGTGAAAACAGTAATATATCAAGTTTGAATTTTAAAATTAGGTAAAATTCATTCTTAGATTGTTATCGGTACTTCAGAAACATTTCATGCATTCTAAAGAGGCTTGCAACAGATCTCTCAAAATACAGAGTACCTTGCTATAAAATCAGCACTAATATCAAATAAACTTGAAGATCTGCTATCTGTATCCTCTTGTGACCATCTCAAATCAGAACCCAACTGAATTGCAACCATGAACACTGATAGTGATGGTATAAGATAAGTGCTATTTACTGATCACCCATGATTTAACCATTAAACTGATTTTTGCAGAGTTTTGATATGGAGAGAACTTGGGACAAGTGAAAAAAATGGAGAGGCCATTATAAAGGAAGTGGTTTATTTTTGTAGGCAGAATAATAATGAACATCTTCAATAACTTTCATACCTTTGCTAGCAAGTTAGTATAAAATGATTGATATTGTAATGGAATTCCATACCCAACAAAAAAATGATCTGTTTATTTCTGTTATGTGGTAACTAGTTTGCTTCATTCAGATATATATGGAGTGCAAATGACATATGCAGTTCCTTTTGGGATCATTAATTTGAATCTGATACATCATGCATGGAACATGTTAGGAAGACAGATTACAAGCTACTGTGTAAAACCTTTCAAGAGCTCTAGCACTACACTTCTAACAGAACTGGCATTACTACCAGACTAAATAATCAGCAATATTTTTAAAATCAAACTGAAACAATATTCATTGTCAGGGGAATGTTTCTGCTAGAGATTTTCTATTTGATAAATGTATTCACCATATATATTCTGAATGCCAAACTTGACTACCAAAATTTATATATTTTAGCATAGTTATAATTAAGCTAGTCAAAATTTATTTATTGTCTGTTCTGTCTACAAAAACTTATTTTGTAAACTTTGCTTAAATAGATTTTTTATTCATTTTTTGTTGTTATTGGTAATTTTTTAAGCAGTAGTGCATTTCAAAATGAATAAAATTGTGTGATGGATAGTGATACTTTTTGCTGAGAAAATGGAAACAACTTCTTATAATCACTTAGTTTTTTCTCATAGACATATGCCAAATCAACTGATCACAAGTTCTTAATCTTTTATAACAGCAGGGGTGTTTGTGGGACCCCAAAAAATCCCCTGAAACTTTTACGAACTTACTACCGACATTTTGGAGTTTCGAGAAGGGGAGGGGAGAAATGAAAAATTACAATTATGAAGTATTGAATGACCTAATTATAAAAGTTCAATGAATTACTTTTTTGCAAAATTAATAACCATAAATTTTCAAACATATAAACTACTACATTTTATGTAAATATTTTAAATTACCTGAAGTAATTCTTTAAAAAAATTATCTAATTTCTGCTGCTTTTTTTAATTTTCTGATGTTTATGGGCTTGTCTTTCTTTTGTGGTGAACTTCATAATTGCAGGAAGGTTGACTTTTATTTTCCTCATTTACAGTTGAAGAAATTTTCTCGGGAACTGCACATGCAGAGGTAGAAGCAGTTTTCTTTTCTGCTAATGTAGAAGGTTTTTCAGAGACTTTTATAGGTGACTCATCTGAAATACATGTTGTTAAGTCCTCTTGATATGTTTTCCAACTTCTGTTCATATTCAGTAAGAGATCTTTGAGAATTGGATCAGTCATTGGATTTTTTGAGCCATATTTTTCACATGAGGTTTCCTTAGAAGCCATTAAATCATATTTAATAGTCTGCACTGCATCTAGGGAATCAATCTTAAGAGAGGTTCTATAGTCAGTGACAAGTGCATCCATTAAGTTGAATGCACTTTCCACTAATGGGCCATGAAAGCAGCTAAGGCAGGCTTTGACCAATTTAGCCAATGTAGGATATTTATAATCATTTGTGAAATCATCTTTTAAATTAAAAACTTTAGACCAATATTTATCAATTGTACACTTGACTTGATTTCCACTTTCATCAGATGTGTAGAGCATTTCTTTGGTGATATCAATATCACTCTGGTATAACCTTATTTCAGCTTCTACTTTTGACTTTTCATTATCACTAAAAATATGGGACATAAAAGATGATAATTTTTCAAAAGCTAATATTGTACTGGTTTTACCTCTTAGCTCTGGATCTAATGCTGTAAAACTAATTAGATATGAATTTTTAAGGGGTAATTTCTGTTTCATATGCTGTGCTGTATTAGTATAAGCTTTCATCAGAGAAATTTGGAATTCTTTTGCTATTGGATGATTTTTTGATAATTTCTTCAGGAGAGTGGAAGCTTCTGCACCAGTAAATATTACTTTGCTAGGTAGATGGAATTCTGGATTTGTGACATCAACCTTTAATAAATCATTATAAGATGTGCACTCTATATTTTCTGGCTTCATAAAAAAAGAGAAAAATTTTGCCATCAATTTATAAATACTGGAATGTATTAAATGAAGCATTGGTTTTTTTGTTTCAAATAATTTAATATATGTGTTGAACTCTGGTAATACTGCTGAATATAATGCCATATGCAATAAAGTTTTGTTTTGCATAACAAATAACCCATTTAGTATTCTTTTTTTCCGAGCTAAAGCATCCTTTGTGAGTTGTTGGGAATGCAAGCAAGAATACACCCCTTCAACAATTTTTTTCTGAGCTGCAGAAATATTTCTTTTATTGTATACAGTTTCAACATAAGAAAAATAATCCCCTTTATCAGTTTTATCCAAGTAGTGAAAATAAAATGCAATAAGAGCATCCCACAGATCTTTGATTCTTTCTAAAACACATAAAATGTACACCCACCTATGGTCTGGTCTCTTCAAGGGCTTAAGTTTTTTAATGGCAAGGGATTCACAGATTTTGAAAAAATTTTCTCTTTTACTGCAGCTTTTCATATCAAAATAGATGTCATCAAACAAATCTTCTAAGTATCTATCAAAACATGAAGCAAATTTTTTTGCACAGTTATTAGCTGTGTGACATGTGTCACCATCAATATCTAATAAGTGGGGTGCTTTGTTTGATCGTAGTCTGGTTTCAACACCCTTTTTTTTTCCACGCATGGTGTTACATGAGTCCATTAATACACTAATTAAGTTTGCCCATGGAATATTATTATCTTCAATAGTATTAACAACTGCTTTAAAAACAGCTTCTGAATTGCAAGATTCCATCTTTAGAGATGCAAAATGATGAACTACAACTTCATTTTGATTGTTGTCATAAAACTGCACCAATATTGCCAGTATACTTTCTTGAGCATTGCTAGTACTTTCATCCAAATTTAGAGAAAATGGAGTCTCCTTTAAAGTTTTAATGATATTTTCCTTAATAGTTTTTGCGAGCCCATATTTCATCTTATAACATGCAGTAGTCCTGGACATTTCCAACGAGTTTAGTGCCGTCTGATCGCGGCTCAACTGTTTGCAGAGTTCAATTAAATTGGGAGCTACATTGAAAGAAAGAGAATTCTCGGCGATAAACGAAGTTATTAATACCTCTTGGCGTGCTTTTCTTGTCACTATATCCAGTGGCAGAGCATCAGTCTCCAGTAAGTCATCAGTATTTTTTGAATTAGCATAATTACTTAAAGTCATTGAATGTCTAATGCACTTTGAATATTTTATGTGCGTCACAGTTTTAGAATGATTTGTTGAATCCTTCTCCACCATACTTCAGCAGTGAGCAAAACAAAATATGCTTGTCCAGCAACATTTATTTTCTTGCACCACGTGCCGATGGTATCCCCATTATCATCTCTCCTTTCAATCCAATGCCACCTAAATGCATTCCGGACACCTTCTTCTAATTGTATAATATCACTATTTATATTGAGAAATTTCATAGTGAAATTCTCTTGTGTACATAAATAAAAAAATATTTCAATAAACGAAACGAAAAATTTACACGTGCATCAATACATGAAACGAAAATTTTACACAGCGGAGAAAAAAAAGTTGCGAAGCGATCAATGACAAATAGCTAATATGGCGAAAAATCCCCTTTCTCTACTTATTGGCACTACGCCAGGAGAGATAAGACCTTTGAACCCAGAGTCACGTGATCGCACATCTGGTCGAACGAAGTCTCTCCCTTTTTTTTTCTGCCGCGCCTACTTGCCGAAAAGAATCCAGAAGAGAATGTCCGAGAACCGGGGGAATGAGTCATAACTCGCAATAAGGAAAGAACAAAAAAGAAGTTTTTTCCCCCTTTTCACGCATTATCACTGCCTTTGGAGAAAGAAAGGAAAAGTTTTCACCACACACACTGACCTTGCGTTTTCTACTTTCAAAGCAAACAAAATTACCCAGATCAAAATAAATAATTCATTATTATTCCTACTTCCTTTTGAACGACGATCCCCGGAATTTCCGGGTATCAAAGTTCAAAATCCCCGGAATTCCGGGGTTTCCCCGGAGCACAAACACCCCTGTAACAGAGTAATACAAACAATATATTTGTATCAGCCATTGTAACATATTTGCTTATAAATATCTTCACTGATATATCATTAATTGAAAGTAAAAAGGTATATTAAGAGCCTGTGCTTTGATGTTATATCATGTAGAAATAAGAAACCTCTCTATCTTTGAATTTAGTTCATCCAGCAAGTATTTCTCAAGTGGCTTTTGTCTTCCCAACTGGAAATAGAATCTTCCAGCAGGACAACACCCCATGTCACAAGTATGGTTGAATTTTGCTGGTGCAGTTCGAAGAGCATAAGGATGAATTCCAATTAATGTCCTGGTCACTTAACTTGCTAGATCTTAACCCGACACAGCACATTTGGGATGCCATGGAATGGCAGCTCAGAGCTCAAACACCACCATGTCGGAATATCTCAACTATGCGTGACCACTGCTTAGACATTTGCTACAACCTGTTTCCAGTCATCTACCAAGAACTTGTGGCATCCAAGCCAAGATGAGTTGCAGCTGTTTTGCAGATCAAAGTTCACACAACATGTTACTGACTAGGTAGTTATAATGTTTTGGCTCTTCAGAGTAGTTTGTATACACATTACACATTGGGGAAACCATGAAAGATGGCCCTGCAGCCAGCTCATTTGCCAGGATTTGAGCTCTGAGTGTAACAATCAGTGTTCAGTGACTTTACAGTTTAGCCCCTGGTGGCCCAGCATGCCCCATGTCACAAGGTTAGCTTAGCCCGATTCTAACAGAGATTACTCTTATGATGCATTATTCACTTGGTGTATATTAACTTTAAAAATCATGAGCCAAAGAAATCCAAACATTACTATGATTCTTTGGTTCAGTTGCAGATTTGCTTTTAAGAATAACAATGTTTCATTCATACAGAGGTTCCTAGGTTTTAGACCTATTTCCAAATATTAATAAAGTTACTCAAACTATCAACAAACAAATAATCAAGATTCTTAAAAAATGACTATCAAAGAATATTATATATATATATAGTTTATTTAGTATTATAGGCTTACCATTAATTTTTTTGCTCTAACTGGGACAATTTTGAGAAAACACCAAAATGGAGAATAAAACCTGCTAGGATAAATAAATGGCATCAAAAAGATTCCCTACAATTTAGCTCACTGTTGATTTTGCAGCTTTTTAAAGCTTTTACAGTTAATTCAGAAGTTCTACCTCTTTCTTCAGACTACATGACATCACTATTTCTTTCAACTAATCTAGCATATTAAAAATATATTCTATTATTTGAGCAAGATTGAACAATAATTTCCCCCCCCCTTTTAAATGATTGAAAAGCTGTATTTAATTTTCTTCTGAAATTTTATTTTCCCAAATTTCATGATTAGCTGACCAAAAAAACTTTTGCAATCACTACTTTGTCGAAAAGTTGACCCATGCTTATTATATTATTTGCAGATTCACTAAATTTTTTAACCTGAAGTTTCAGTTTCAGACTGCATTGATTCACTGCTGCTCATCCAAAATAAGATTCTGCTCCAAGAGACAACATTATAACATTATAAGTACAGTAAACATTTGCTGAACAAGGGGGTTATGTTATTAACATATTGCATATACAGCAAAACTGTGTTCCAAAATTAAATTTCTATGGAAAAAATAGATTAGGCATAGTTCAGATTAAGAAGGCATGTATAATTTGTACAAACCTAAATATTATTTATTTAAAAGCGGAAAGTGAAATAAATGTTATTTGAGAGGATTTCTGTTACTGCTTAAGAAGTTTAGGTATACAATTATTTTTTTTAAATAACTAATTGTTTTTGCTTGAGACAATGTCTGACGTAACTCATTAAACATTTTGCGGTAACAAATGTAAATTTTTTCCATACCCCTCATTAAGTATTCTCTTTTTCCCCCCCTTCATTTGGATCAATCTCCATTACAAAATCAGAAAAATCCTATGCATTTTTAAACAATTCATTTAATGTATTGTACATTAAAAGCATTTTAATTTCTTCAGTATTGCTGCTTTCACCATCAGCTGGTGTTATACGATTATCCAATTCTTAACTTGCCATTTTATGATTGTCATTCACAATTCTTTCATTTCTCTTTCTTCCATATCTGAAAATCCTTCACCGCCTACTGCGTTTTGCAATTGGTATGATTTCCTTGGCTTCATTTCAATCAATGGAAATTCTTTAAAATTGCTGATAACTTCTAGCTAGTGCTGATGCCAACAAGTATTCATTATTGATGAATTCACATGTTCCTATGCAAGTTTAATCATTTCTGTGTGCTATGTTATGCTAAATTTCTACCAAAATGCCATAAATGTATCATGCTGTCTTTCATCTAGTGTAGAATTTTCAGTCTTTTTTGTTCCATGCACCCCTTTCACCATTGCTAGATCATCTCCCCTCCTTTACCCAACCTCATAAATACATAGATACAGTTATTTAGATATAGATTATTTGCAAATGTGTTTTATAAATTAAACAATAAAAGTAAAGAAAATATTGATAAATATCAGAACTTTAGTAGCAGTTAGTAGTTCTCTATATTCATAAACTAAAAGTAAATACTTAACAGCTAAATAAAATGCTGCCCAACTCCCCATAGATACTGTGAAATCTCTGCAGAAGTGAATTCCCCTCTGGTTTGAGTGCTTTTATGATTCCTTGATTGGATTAAGGAAATGGTGTTCGGTAGAAGGAATAAAACCTCTACATATATTATTGTTACAGGTTTCAGTACCATGTTCTAGTACATTATTGAGAATTAGGACGACTCCAAAGCTCAGGTTTTGTCGTTCTAAGTAATATTTGACTTCTTTAAGGAATGCATTTTCAAACCACTCATTAAAAAGAACTATCACAATGTGGCCAATGCTCTGCAGCCTACTATGTATAACTGAAACTCTCACGTTGGACAAATTAAAAAATTAAATATCGAAGATTGAATTAATGCATATACACAAAACCACATTCAGCAAGTATTTATTGTATTTAGATCTAGATGCAAAATATTTTCATTGGCAATAGTGACTGCAACAGATAGAATATTCCAATTGCTATTTTACACAAGGCTGCACTACATTTACTACTTGTACAAAAATTTTATCAAATAACTGGGATAAAACTATAAACTGGCCAGGACATTTTACATCATCAAATTAGGACAATTTCAGTCAAGGCAGGACATCAGGTAAGCCTATGTATATATATATAGTAACGTACTGTAAATAACTGAGCATAGACTTAGGTAAATTGTTGATAAAAATGCAGCTAAATACAGACAAACTGTCATATTAGACATCACATTAGGTCCATTCTTATTTAACAAGAACTTTTTAAGATTTTTATTTCAGTCTGTGCAATTCCATCTTTGTTGCTGTAATAAACAGCTTTGACTTTTCAGTTTTGAATTGTTCTGTTTTATTCCTTTTTAAGCCAATTTAAAGATTATAAACTACACTCAGAACTTTTTTTGAAATTTTGATGACAGGGATAGTTTATCCAAAATCTGCTGTTTATCTGCTTAGCAAAAAATGCAGTGAGAAAGAGGTGGTGAACCAAAAAACATTGAAAAAAATTTACAATGATTATTAATGACATAACGTAAAAAACAAATTAAAATATGATGAAAGATTTTGAAATAACTTACCTTTGTAGCAAATCTTAAAGAATTTATTGTTTCATTCAAATTTTCACTGTCTGGATTGATATTCACAAACATAAGCGTCTTACTATTTCCTCCTAAGGAATTGGCCAGTAAATGAGTTAATTTACTATCCCTGTATGGAATATGACTATCCTAGAAATAAAAAATATAAAATATTATTTGAAAATAAATAAAACAAACTTTCATTATCATTGTTTATTGATTGAATAAAATTAATAACAATGGAAAATTAGTTAGCATGTCATAATTAATGGATTTTACGAGCTTTAAAAAATTTCTTAAGATGCCCAAATTTCTTTTGGATGGAAGCAATCTTTGCCTCAGTTTAGCACCACTTAAACTCATTTCATTGAACAAGTATTAAATAAATGGTGAATGAAGGTATTTAGGCTGTGTAGAGAAACCACACATATTACAAATCTTTCAATGAAGATTGATAAGATACTCAAAAATTAAATGAAATAATGAATCAGACTTGTCAATACAAAGGTTTGGCACTCTGTAAAACTGGGAAAAGCCTATATACACATAAGATCACATAAGAATTTTTTAAGATTCAGTCAAAGGCTTTTCCATAATTTGTAGCAAAGGTCCAGGTTTCTTTTATAAGCATTGAAAACATATTTCATAAAGAATTATTTAGATTAGAAAATTTAAACTGTTAAATATTTTACAATAAGGACAAAACTCCAAACACCAATCCAAGTCTAGAAGAGGAGTTTTCAGCTGGAGGGGGGATGTGGTCAACTTAACTCCCCTTGTTTACTGTCACATGATTAAAAATAATCTAAATCTAACTGAACATATATGTAATAATAAATGCAAGGCAAAGACGGAGCAGCGTCGATGCATTATAGCTATATAAGATACAGAAACTCGGCAGTCGAGGCAGTTTTAATTCTACTTTTATTTTACAGTCGTATTCAAGAACATTTATATTTTGGAAAGTATTGTGATAGAAAGCA
Organism: Stegodyphus mimosarum; assembly: GCA_000611955.2. Lineage (NCBI taxonomy): Eukaryota > Metazoa > Arthropoda > Arachnida > Araneae > Eresidae > Stegodyphus > Stegodyphus mimosarum. Next base: position 342,670 of record KK122283.1, read on the forward strand.
TGCACAACGAAATAGCGACCAAACAGCACACAGAAAAAAGCTGAAGTGTCTAGTTAGCCAACATGGAAGCACACGGAGAGAAAAGTTTTGGTTTCAGTTCCCAGTTATTACGTCATCAGCGCTGCGCAGGCCATACAAAATGGAATGATCTAGAAACAATGCAATCCAGAAAAGCTATTACGATTCTTAAAACAGAGAATTAAAGGGAATTAGGGGTTAGTTTAAATTATAATTTTGATTTACATATGGCCCGGCTAACTCAGTCGGTAGAGCACGAGGCTCTTAATATGGAGGATGGGATATAAAAATATGTAAATCAAAATCATAATTTAAACTAACCCCTAATTCTCTGTTATTCGCTCTCTCTCTCTGTTTTAAAAATCGTAATAACTTTTCTAGATCATTCCATTTTGCATTTCCTGCACAGCACTGATGACATAATAATTGGGAACTGAAACTTTTAACTCAAACCAAAACTTTTCTCGTCGTGTGCTTCTATATTGGCTAACTAGGCACTTCAGCTTTTTTCTGTGCACTGCTTGGTATATAAATGTTCTTGAATAATATATCTTGCAAATATAAGAGTTCTTGAATAGGCACGACTAGAGTGCCAACTGATTGTGACCACGAACGTCAACTGGAAATAAAAATGGAATTAAAACTGCCTAGAGTGCCAAGTTTTTTTATCTTATATATCTATTATGCATTGAAGCTGCTTCGTCTTTTCCTTGCCTTTATTATTACATTTATTTTTAGTTGACAGGATGGTTTCCAGTAGCCTGAGACTTAAAAGGAAAACTTATTCAGATTTTCAAATCATCGTTTTGTGATAAATTCAAAGGCAATGTGAAAGAAGAGAACCATGAAATTTGTTTTTTCAGTGTTTAAAAAAATAACCAATCACCCTTCTGCTGTGGTGCTTTGCAATTGCTTCAAAAAAAAAAAAAAAAAAAAAAAAAAAAAAAAAAAAAAAAAAAAAAAAAAAAAAAAAAAAAACTCCATGAATAGTGTTTACAGAATAAAAGTAATCTCCGGGAATTTACATTGCAACAAAATATTCTTCATATAATGAACATGACCTCATTGACAATTATCAAGGCATTAAGTGATTAAGTGTGTATATTTCTGCACTTGGCAGGTATATTACATACAAAATAAATCAAGATGCTCTGAATTTTGCTGACTATTTGCATATAAGTAACATGGTTACCAATGCAAATTTCAAATGTCTATGATTTTTCACATTTGTCCTAAATTCTGTGTTGAACAATGTAGAACTTGTGTTTTCATAAGCAAGTACGCCTAGTGAATTACTCCCTGCCAGTACTCCCCCCCCCAAAGTCATTAATATAGCATTCTAAAAGCAAAATTTCTCTAATCAAGGTAAATTTTCTTTCATTCCATAAATGGCTGTCAGTTTGCTGCTGGATTATGAACAAAATATCAACATTCATCATCAGTTTGTTTAAAAATTCTGTATTACACCTATTTCAATCAAACTCTTACTGTTTTTTGTTATTCAGTCTTTGAATCCTAAGTGAAAGATAAGTAAATTCAAACAAACAAAGAAAAAAAAAGTTAAATACCATTTTGCAAACAATGTAAGATATTTTAAAGGAAAATAAGTTCAGCTACTTGAGTAATCATTGTTTCTAATTATTATTCAGAAGGTTTGCTGAAACTGACTGAAAACTTTACTCTTTTTCTGGATGCACAAGATACATAGATATATATGTATAAAAGGATTAAACATTAAAGGATATAATTTGGAAATTAGTACATTTGAAAAAGATAACTTTTATCATTCCGCATATCATAAATTAAATGGATCAGTTTTCATATTTAAAAACTATGAAAATATATATCTTTTAAGCATTCAGACTCAAGTTTAATATACATGTGTATAACCACTAAATATACATTAAAAAAACATTTACCTTTCGGGATAAGGACATGATGACATTTCCAAGATTTGATAAAGATTTGTTTATAGCTTTAGCTTCAGTTAATCTCTCGCCTGCAGAACCAGATTCTTTCACTCTCTCACTTCCTGCCAAATCGATCAAATTCAAAGTTCCTATGAAGTAAATTACATGCATTGAAGGCATATAAACAAAATTGTTTTGAAGATTGATTTGCATGATACTCATTCAGAATAAAAGAAAAGTACCCCCCACAAAAAGATAAATAGATATACTTAGTATTTCTTCTATTTATTGAAAATAAAAAAGTAGTTTTACCATCTAATTACGCCTAAGCGATATAGTGGTTAGCATCGCTGACAGCCGCACCGAAGGGCTCGGGTTCGAATCCTGGAGAAGGCATGGATGTTTGTAAATGTATAGTGTCGGTGCGGCACTCTAAATATGTGGTGAGCCGAAAGTCCTCTTGTGTGGTTTGGTGGAAGGGGAGAGGGGTGGGAGACCTTCGGACTTGTCTCCCCCCAGGTGCTCTCCATCAAAATTGGGGGTGGAACTGAGCCAAATCGCACTGTCACTTGTTAGGTGCTCAAGGCTGTTGCCAACGACAGGCATAACCTTGCCTCCTTGCCACGAGTAATTTTGTGGGCTTGGGCTGACTTCTTCAGACGAGTGAGCATAAGCAACAACAACGAAAACGGGGGGGGGGGGGTCATGT
>KK122283.1:352995-379503 GCA_000611955.2 Stegodyphus mimosarum
TTTTTTTTTTTTTTTTTAAATGCATCCAGAGAAAAACAAGAGCTTTCAGATGTCAAAAATCGCTTTTACTGGGCCAAATAATGAAGTATTAAGCCAAACTACATAAAAATCATGAGAAATTTAAAGAATAAGAGAAAAATCAGGAGAAATATGTTAAAAATCGGGTAGGCAGGAGTATAGTCAGAAATTGGAAGTCTTCATAAATGGGGTGAATTGGCAACTCTGCCCTTGGTATTTTATACCCAGATTTATGTATTTTTAATATATTATCTTATTTTTAGGACATATTTCAAGATGCACATATATATGTATTTTCTAAAAACCATTACAGAAAATACTCTAAACCATTATATATATATACTGATGGTCTGGCTGTGAGATGGTTAACCAATAAGCATATATCATGACATAAATTAAATATTGTATAAGAAGCAAAAGGTAAAAAGAAAGAGGGAAAATACCTTCACATTTTTCTGAAGTAATAGAATTTTCTCCATATATTTTCATTTGAAATACATAATGTGATCTGGAGGAATACTCATTGCATTTTGTTGCAGCAACAGCTCTGTTTATGCGTGCCTTCCTTAATAACTCATAAACCTAAGTACAAAATCAATAAATATATAATTTTCATAAGAGTTTAATAGAATTAATATTTATTGAGAACAATAAGTATTAATAAGCTAATGATTACACTATATGCAATATGTAAAATCATAAGCTACAGCACTGAATATCTAGCAAATTTCATTTTTATTTATGAAACATTTTAGCCCATTTTTATCAATTCTTAAATTTATTTATAAACAATGAATTTTTCTTAAATAAAAGATTAAAATTCATTAAACTGTAGTGCTGATATGTCCCTAGTATATGCAGCTAAAATTCTCAAAAAGCTTTTATTTTAAATTCATAATTTATATAACTAATTTAAAGTTTAATTAAGATATATTCATGTAGTGGATGATTAATACTTTGCTATTTAAAGTAATTTCAGAAAAACCAAGAAATGATTTAAAATTTTAATAATCACATCAGAATATAGTTTTACTGAAATCTTAAGGTCATGATATTTTTAAATATAAAAGAATGTAAAATATATATTTCATAAATTTGTAATACATAACTATTTACATAACTATTTTTGAAATGTCAGCTATATTAGTCACGCATAAAATTATTCTACTATCCTATTTTACTGGTTTATTAGAATAAAACGAAGTTTATTTATAATATATGAAATAGAAAAGTAATAACTAATGACAATAAGACATCCATAAACCACTAGCATCAAATATTTAAAATATAGCCATGCTTATTACTTCAGGTATGTGTATCAGTTGCTAAAAATGTTGGCTTGTGGAAATGAAATAATTTTTCTAATCCATACATATGCAAATAGCAAATAAAGAAACCGTACATACATGATGAACATAAATTAATACAGTGTTGGTCAGGAATTGAAAGTAGCTTAAACTACTCAGATCATAAGAAAAAAGATTTAAAGAAAATTTAATAGAAAGCAAGAGGAGAGGGAGGAATGTACAGTTGCAGTTAAATGAGAATTAGTTAACTTCTCTCAATAATTCATAAACATAACAATTTCATCACGAACAAAAATCAAAATTGAAAGGGATACGTGTCTCCAAAATAAACTTAAAGAATATGCTATCAGATTTCATTCCTAATATTATATTCTTTCGTAAGTTAAAAATCTTGCACTAAAAAGTAGGTTTTCTTGTTCCCTTTAAACAATGCATCAAGTAAATACAAATCCTGAATAACTGTGATAAAATTAAAATTTATATTTAATATGAAATGAACACTAACTTACCTCTTCTGTACAAGTAACTACTGATGGAGTGACATTTGAAATAAGACAATCATTTCCTTTGGCAGCTGATTTAATTATTTCACATTTCATGTTTCCATTCTGGGAATCTGAATTTAGAAGATCTCTGATTCGTTCATTATAGATTTCAAGGAAAAGGGCTTCAACTTTGTACTATATGAAAATAAATATTAAGGAAACAGAAGTAAGAAAAAATTTGTCGACCAAACATTTTATGATTGACATTCAATTTTTGGAATGATAAAACTTTACAATCTTCATAGCTCCATCAAGTACATTAAGTGAATCAGAGTTGCCACTCAAACAGGAGAATGAAATTCCTTGACTTTTCCAGGTTTTCCAGATGTGTTTCAAGAAATTTCCGTGCTATCCATATAGTGCGTGTTGACTGTGGCTGAGGGTAAATTAATTATGGTACCACTTGAAAACAAAAAAGTCGCCAATTACACGTCTTTACATATATAATCCCCAAAGCATTACATTTAAAATTATAATAAAAGTTGTTTTCTCCACAGAGGATTGAGATTAGAATCTGCCCAATCGAATTTAAAAATGTCTTTTCTGCAGACACTTTGCAACTAAAGGAAGAAAGAAATCTATTTAATGATATTTAAAAATTTTTAAATTCAAGTATTTTATATTTATTTAGCAAGTAAAAAATATGTGTACTAAATTTCATAATGGTATGCCATATTATTGCTAGAATTACTTCCACAAATATGCCAGAGAAAATTATCCAAAATGTGAAAGTATTTTTAACTAAGAATAAATAAATTTAAAAGGCAGAAGACATATTAAATGATACACATGATGTTAAAAATAAAGTTAATTAATTAAGGATTAAACACTGAATTGCAAAAATCGACAATATTTTGGCAAATATAGAAATGGTTAGTCTAGATGACTGATTATTATTATTTTTTTATTTTACTGCAAAATGACAAATAAGGCACTTAAAAGAAAGAAAAGAAGAGAAAAAGAGATCTTAAAAGAAAGATTTAAAAAGACTTTGTTTTATACAAGAATGAGGGGAGATTTAATTTCGTTTAACATGCCTGCACATGTGCATGTGAATCTCTGGATTCTTGAGGTTACTAGAAACCAAAGATGCTAAAAACTTGGTTTGCCTTCTTAAAAGATAATCTGATTGGTGCTGCGAAAATTGGCTTTATGCTAGCTATCCAAACAATGCTCTTACGATACATAATTCACCAAGAAAGTGATCGCTTCCGATGTTAGCGCAAAAATCACTTTTTTGAGGATCGCAGTATGAAATTCCCTGATTTCATTTTGATTAAAATATTTAAATTCCCTAACCTTTTTTGGTCAATTTTTAAATTTCCTGACTTTTCCCAGTTTTCCAGATAGTGTGGCAACCCTGGTGAATGACTGATTGGATAATCTGATCCTGGAAAAGCTCATTACAGTTATCCACTTAACACTATATTTTAAGGAAGAGCATTCTAAAGAAAATTCATTTGTATTTACACAATCCGTGAAAAAAATCATGAAAACCTCATTATAGAGTTAAATTTTTTTTACTAGGAGCAAAAGTACATAAAGTTACCTTTTAGGTTTGCATTATATTTTTCTAAAATTCTTCATAAAAAATTCTGGGGACTAAATAACACTGCCTCTTTTTAGTTTAACAAAATCCAATAGCAACAAGAATATATCTTTTGATGACAGTAAAACATAAGATAAGCTTAAATATGTAACCATATATGAACTTAAATACATACACATAACCATACATGAATTTTTATGGAGATACCTGAAATTATTTTCAAAATTAACATCCAAAAAAGAGATGAGGTTTCTTTTAGCCTAAAAATGCACTTTTATTGAAACCATTATATAATTTTTAATTTTGAGATAAAGTCTGTATATTTTCAAGTATTAGTAATCTTTGTATCATGTACATTTGCAATTTTAATTCTATTTAATTTAGAATATTCTCTAAATACAAATAAATATGTTATGTATCTATTTAATTTTTGGCAAAAATTAAATCCTCACTATAACCTCCCTTATGTTAATACTGAGCCTAAGAAAAATTTTATCAGGTACGGCCAAACTGTGGCTCACTACCTTGCGGCTCTTTGATCTCTTAAATGCGACTTACTTTCAACAAACAGCAGCTTAATTTTTGACGTATAACTGCATTTTGAAATACAAAATCACACAATGATGTGCTACTTTATTAACTCCTAATCTGATTTCTTAAATTATATTATGTATGTAAAAGTTTAATTGATTTCAAACTGTCCGCTCCAAGCTTGTTATTAGAATCACAAACATAGTTACAAACAGTTTCATTTTTGCTAATTACTAAATTACAGCCATATTACTTTTAGAGCAGGTAATTGCCATCAGCATAGCACAAAATATATAATAACGAACACAATTTAAAAGCAATTCCTAATTTTTCTCCCTCAGGTTAATTTTATTTCAGACAGTTCCTGCTTACATTCTTTCTGTATAAACCCTTTCTGCCTCACATCAACAGTCATGATCCATCGTCTTGGAAGATTTGCTATTCTGTCTTTGAATAGCTTGGGTTAACTGCTGAAGAAACCTTTTTTATGGAGAGAAATTGCTGTCTATGAGGGAGCTCTTTCAATTTGGAGAAGGATTTGAAATCTGAGAATTTTATATTTAGTCCTTATATATGTGTACTTCGAAGTTAATTCCCAATCTTTAAGTATGTTAGGTCATTTTTAGACAATTTTCTTCACATTTTTTGAAACCACTCACACTAAAATGATGCAGTTGCATTTTCTGTAAATCAAAGACTTTTCACATTTTGCATTTTTTGCAATAATGCTTAGGTAATCCTAGGCAGAGTTTATCATTTACACAATCAATGGTTGAGAATACTGAAATTTTTGGAGTTGTGGAGAGAATGGACTCTACTGGATTGACAACAATTTCAATTCTAGTCAAAACCTTACTGTTATTTGTGACAGAAATCTTCCTTTATAATAAAATCTTCATTTCAATACTGCTGGATCAAGCAATGAGTGACCAACTGGATACAAACTCATGTCTTGAGTTCAACATTTGAAGGCTTCCTTGCAAATATCTTGTCTTTCAAAATTCGCATAAAAAGAAATCATATGGATTAATATCCAGGTTATAAAGAAGCCATTATCTTCAAGTTTTGTAAAGTTCAGAAAACAGATGTAAGCTTGAACACACCTTAAACATCGCATACTAACATTTACAGTATGTGGATGGGCTCCATCTTGCATAAACCACTGAATGTGTAACGGATGTTGCCATTTTCAGGTGCATGGGCACTTGATGGTTGCCATTGATTGTTTGCAAAGGGCTCATCTTGCACTAAAGCATACACATAAAATATTTTTGTCACTGAACTCTTTGTCCCCTCCCCAAAAAAAAACTTAACCTGCTCAACACTCATTTGGTCATTATCTGCTGCCTTGAAAGCTGTTACTTTGTGATAATTTATACCGATACTGATTTTTGATAATATTCAATACATAACCTTAAAAATTTTATGGTATGAATGAATTTGTATATACATATAACGTGATATAACCAAAAACATATAAAATAGGATAAAATATCACTGCATTGGATGAAACCGTTTTGGATGTTTGATACAACAATGACACAAGCAGAATAATAATAATAATAATCAAGTATTCTTTTATTACTACAAATAAAGGGAAGTTGGTCTCATTTCTACAGTAGTGGATACATGTAGACCTACTGACGTCAAATCATACCTTATCATAAATAGAGCAGTATCATGCCTTAAAAACATAGAAACAAGTAAAATAAAACAGGCTTTCATATTCTAAAAATAAGCCTAAAACTTAAACAAATTTATAAGATATGAATTTACTTACTTTCCAGCCCCGAGGCTCCAAACTTTTTATACACCTGAAAATTTGTTGCACAGATCTAGGAATCATTCCAAGACGGGGATCTGCATCAGAAAATTTAAATTCAACAATACTTTCTGGACCTTCCATAGTATATGTCTTACCAGAACCAGTCTGACCATAAGCAAAAATACAAACATTGTAGCCATCAAGAGAAGATTGCACTAATTGAGAAATTTCACCAAATACTTCTTCTTGTGTAGCAGTAGGAGGAAATACACAATCAAATGTAAATTCATATTTCTTCTGGTACTTGCCACCACTCTGAAAATACAAATAAAAAAGAAAATCTGAAAGGATACAGATTTTAATGCTGCACCAAAGGATTTGTTAAAAGCCAAACTCATGAAATTAACGTCACATAAAATTCAACAGTAAAATCAAAAAAAAATTTTAAGAACAGCATATCTTCAGAGTTTCCTATACTGTGTTAAATGCTACCTTACATTTTTAGCCCCGAATACTAAACTTCACTTTTGTGTTAAACCACTTTTCAAATAATTAACCACTAGCTAGCTACCTAAAATTGTTACTATAAAAAATAAATAAATAACAAAAACATAATGCTTTTAACAAAACTAGTGTAATTTCATTGGTCCAGCTGGTAGTTAATAAAGAACTGCATTTATTATTTTTAAACCACTTAGTTTCTTAAGCTATGACAGGCAGATTAAATTTAACAGAAAAATTAAATATTATGCTTCTCTAAATGGAAACAAACTGGCACATGGAAGTTAAAAGTATTTTATATAGTAGTTGGAGATCTGGAATTGGTGATTTGAATTGGGGAAATTTTCTTATTTTAAATCATCACTTTGAATCCAGTAAAATGATATATAAACATGACAACACAGCGGCTTCACTTATTGTTTAAGTCAGACACAAAAATGCTAAACCCCTCACAACCACTCAAGGGCCAAAAGTCAATCACTCAAGGGCCAAACAACAATATGTTAATAAATTCATTGCCACTAGCCATGGTGCCACTCCCTAGCCAGAAGATGTTTTAAAGTGACATACCTGCAAGGAATCTCAGTTAGTGGGGAGAAAAATAGCATTTATAAACAACAGCCTTCTTTGCTAAGTATTATACTCTCCACTCCTAGATTCTGTAAGCAGGAAAGAGAATTTTTCTTGTTATTTTAATTTTATTTATATATTTACTTACTGGACTAGTAGTCTGGATTTCAGACTTTATACTGTATTGGATATCTTTAGAATTCTTAATAAAATGATAAATAATGTCATATGCATTTTCATATTTGCTATGTTATTTTTTTCCTTGTTACACTGTGGCATGTTCACACACCTGTGGATCTTGTGATTTCAGACAAAAGCTAACAATGATGACCACCACTTGGAACACATTTTGTTGTACAAAATTGTACATGACAAATATGTAGTTAAATATGCAATTTATTAATAAAATGCCATCTAATGTTAATATTTAAAGTAATTTGTTTGCTACATGTTTTTCAAATTCTTATTACAATTTCAAATTTATACAAAAAAGTTTCACAACTTTCTGATGAACAATTATGATCAATTTGATATTTCTGATAAATAGTTCTGAATGGTGAAATTTTAATTATAGACACCCTGTATAAAATAACAAAAATGTTAAGTTCTTGAAATCAAACAGTATTCAGAATATTAATTTAGGTTCAATGAGGTTTAAAAAAATTCAAAAAAGGAGAAATTTAGCAAAATTATATAAATTTTTAAAAGTATCAGAAATACTAAAATTAGGAACTCTGTCTTTCACTCACTGTGTTAATGAATGAAAAAGACACTGAGAAATGGGGACAGTCATCAGTCATCCCAGAGTGGATGCATAGTCTAGGATGATCAATTAAGCCTTTGTCAGAATTCGAACAATGACCTTCCACTTACTCACTGAGCATATGATTAGTCCTTATACTATATTAATCATATTGGCTACCCAGCTGGAAAAGTGATTAGTGACTGACTGCTGTACCAAAGGGTCCAGGTTCAAATTCCAGAGAAAGCATAGATATAATTTTTCCACTCATAGGAGGCAACAGTGGCTCACCTATAGGTGCCTTCGTAATAAAGTGACCACTGCTTTTATGGCTATTGGGGGGGGGGTGAATTCCTTAAAAATAATGCATGGTGATAACATTTTATTTGTGTTACCATACTTTATTTTTAAATATTGACTGTATTATTTTTTAAAAAATACTATATAGAGATAACATTTGGTGGCAAAATTCGTAAAGTGATACAGCAAAAAAAGTGAGTTTTGAGACTAAAATAGAACTGCAAGAAATAACTATTGATTACTAATACACTGAAGAGCCAAAACATTATGACCATCTGCTCAATAATGCGCCCTCTGGCCTGCAAAACAGCTGCAAACAACAGCAATCGGCACAGATGCCAAAAGTTCTAGTTACATGACTGGAGTACCAAATGTACCAAATGTCTAAGCACTGCTCAGGCAAAGTTGAGATATTCCGACATGGTGGTATTTGAATTTTGAGCTGCTGCTTCATGACATCCCCAAATGCTCTCTATCAAGTTAAAAATCTGGCAAGGTAGATATGAATTGGAATTCATCCTTATGCTCCTTGAACCACTCCAACACAGTTCAAGCCTTGTGACAAGGGGCATTGTCCTGGTGGAAGATTCTACTTCCAGTTGGGAAGACAGATGCCATGTACGGAAGCAACTGATCCACAGTTATGTTCAGATAGTCTGCAGCTTCCATAGTCTGTTCTACGACAACTAAGGGTCCCAGAGCTGATAATGAGAATGTTCTCCAAAGCATAATAAATACTGCCAGTCTGTTATGACCTGCTGTACAGGGTAAGCAACTTTTTCAACTTTTTGCCTGGAAGGTAGCGTAACCAGACACGACCATTGACGTGATGAATAAGAAACCATGATTCAACTGAGCAGGCAACTGTCTTCCACTTATCCATGGTCCAGTCTCAATGTTCCGGGTCACATTGTAGGCATAGTTAATAATGACGCTTGGTCAACAGAGACACATGAGTGGGACCTCTGCTGCGCAGTCCCATATCCAACAGTGTCCGCTGAACTGTGTGTTCCGAAACACTTGCACTTGGACCTGCATTACATTAGGATGTCAGCTGAGCCACTATCTGGTATCAATTTTGTTGTACCTAGCAGGACAGTCTCCGAAGCCCTTTTTCTTTGATAACACATGAATTTCCAACTCCTTGGCATTTACTGCTGGTTTCACCGTCATTTATCCACTATGCATAAATACTAACAATGGCAGATTGTGAACCTATCAGTTGTGCAGCATTGGAGATACTGCGCGACTAGTAAATTGTTCCAAGTCTTCAGGTCATTACAATCTGCCCTCTGTCAAATTCACTTGGATCAGGAGTCTTTCTTATCACTCATAAAAGTAAGTGAAAGAATGATCCTTACCTTCTCCAGCAGCAGTTACACACCATTTGCACTTAATTACATATCTCCCACATCATCCAGATGATTTCATTGAAAAATATGGGAATGGTCAATGTATATCTGCCATTCCAGAAAGATTGCAATTACATTTTAAGTTTTAAATACAATCAGATTTCTTTATATGACATAAATACAGGATAATTAACACATATGTTATTTTAATAATGGACACTAAGTTAGTTTGATTATAATTAACTAATATAATATGTAAGTTACAAAGCAAATGTTCTATGTGGCTAATTTTTATTAGACATGGACATGGCTTAAAAAGTAATGCAGTGGATTTCATCTTTTAACCAAATTTCATCTTTTAACCCTATATTACATAATTTCTTAATATACTGCTAAAAAAATTCTACATTCTGCAGAAAAAAATCTAAAAGAATATGAAGCACAGAAAATACAAATCAATATATGAATATTTGTTCTGCATGATTAAGTTTTTTGAACAACTCCCATACCTACAGCCAAGTTCAGTCAAAGAATTTCTATTTGACAATTGCACAGTGCAACAGACTGCACCAGTTTACTGCCAACATCATACACTTTCATTCTTTTGCAGTGCATGTCTATTCGTTTATGTTCTCCTGCAAAGCAGAGAAGAATAACTACACACTAGTCCTTTTGAGACATTTTGTTCGACACACGGTGCTAAAATAAAAAAATACCTTATAAATCCTATTCTAAATCACTGCCTTGTCGCACCTTCATTCTAGATATGGTAATTTACATATCTCTAATGGAAATTTTCTTATTGCATGCTTACTCTGTCTTAGTTACGCTTATTTCTGCCTTTTATGGCACTATTCCAGGTTAAGAACAATTTTTGCCTTTTAATATGAAAACTGTCATATTTCAGAAAATTTAAAATTTTTATTTGCAGAGCTCATACACACTTTTGCACATAGAAATTAAGGACTTCTAAGGACCATTAATGACAAAAATTAAGGACATATCAGCAAATGGAAACTGGATAAATTCAATCAAAGATATTATCTATGACTGAACACTAACTTTTGTAATACCATCCTCATAATAAAATTGATCTGTAATTAGGATGCATTATTATTAAACAGAATTATAAAACAAATTTGAGAATAAACTCAACTTTATAAAATTTATCAAGTAGCATTAAATATTTTACACTTATAATAGTTGGACATATTTGAAAGAAGATTAAGTGGTATATTATTTACATTTTACGAACAATTTATTCTGATTTTTTATTTTATGTTGCATTTAGTTATGAACTTCCTCAGTCTAAAGATTTAGTAAATAGCAGACAGATTTTATGTCAAACAGAATAGGTTAAAATGAGAAGTAAAATCATAATCTGCATAGTTTGTAACAGAAGACTGACTATTGCCACCACTGCTGCTTTCCTAGAGAGAAATCTGCTGATCAGAACAGACCTGAAAGCCTAATGCAGGCACAGCTGGCAAGTTCTGAAATTTACTTGCACTCTGTTTGTATGATGCAGTTAGTGTCATAACTTCATGTAGAGTTCCGGGTGTTGTAACTCAGTTAATACATTTTAAGGTTCCAATAAGCTACTAAAGCACTAGAGGTGATAAGTTGTTTTGTATTAAGTCTCACTAGATGCAAAGAATAAGTTAGACATTAATTTTTACATTTTTGTGCTGTACCTTGTGACCACAGTAAGAATTAATGATGTAGGCCTGTGTTCTCTTTGGCCACATAAACTCTACTAGATCCCACTAAGAAACCTGGCGACTTCTTCTACATGCGTAAAGGAAACCAATATGGAAGAAGGGTAAAAATAACCCTTTATTACTATTCAAACTCTGAACAGAAAAGGCAGGTACTTCATGCTTAGAATAACACCAACAACTTGCGGTGGAACTTAAGAAACGTTACACAATAAATTAGAAGCTAAAACGTAGTGCTGGACTAACACTTTAAGTTAAGGCTAACTAGGTTGACTCGACAACCTACCTGGCGTGATAATTATTTAAAAGACCAAAAAGGAGTATCAGCAAGGACAAACTCGTAACGTGCGCTGGCTAGTGAAAACATGCTCTGAATAAATTCCAAGATTCCTGTTTAAATACTAACTTCACTTAACTTTGAATTTTTATCCTGGCGAGGAAATGCGATGGGAAGTTGAGGAGTTCAGAAAAGATAACAAAAATTTTAATAATTGGTTAATTTAACTAAGCTTTAATGAAGGGAAATAACTTGCTTAAACATGCAGCGATAACTTTTAAGGGTGAGCAATTAGTTACAAACAATTAAATTAGGTAGGTAAATATCCTTAGTCATTACAGATATACATAGCCACTATTAATTTTTACTTATTTTTTTATTCACAGTTTAAAGCACATGTAATTTATGATATGGATTCTTAAAGATAAAAGATATTAGGATAATCACACATTAAAAGCTACAAAACATTTATGTTTCATAGCAACAACACACAACAAAATATTTGAATATGCGTCTTTATAATTTGAAGCCTTCCCAGAAATTTTGACTAATTTATATCAATTTCCTTCCTTTTAAGGATCTTTTGTAACAATAAGAAATTTGTTTCAGTATACAAACCAATGTTCCCACTACTTTCTGCTTGATTTATCCAACTTACCAATCTGCCAATAATGTACCTATAAGGTTTTATTCTATCCGGTAAAAGTGAAATAGTCCAATGTCTGAAAGTAACAACAAAGTCAGATAAAAGTTTAAATAAATCTATTTATTTAATAGAGCTGAGAACATCAAGGCACATGTTTATGCTAACAAAATCAACTACAGCTTATGGTGATGTAACTAAACAGTAACAGTCAAACTAAAAAATGAGGACTCCTAGTCAAAGACTGCACAATTTTTATCTTAATCTAAGCTAGCTCAGTAACTCTATTGTTGTAACAAATTCAAATGCTGGCAGCAACAATGCAAAGACGAATAATTACTATTATCAGAGTTGGCAGCAACTAATGCAACGTGCAAGCAAAGGCCAGAAACACATTCTGTGTTACAATGCAAAAACCTCAGTTTAAATACTATCTAACTGATTTGCATTCTGGTGAGGAAACGAAAAGGAGAAATTATAGCAAAGGCAGAAGCTACAAACAACTGGGTAATTTACATAATAATAACAGTATATATCTTCGAAGAATGATTTTCTTTCTCTTTATGAATTCAGTCTCTTTCTTCAAGACATATCGTCTTCATTTTAGAATTTTAGGAATAAATAAAAGATTTCTGTTATTCTAAACCTTGCATTTAGAATGAACAGAAGATGCTAATTTTTTTCTTTAGTGATATGAACATTCAGAGTAAATATGAAATAATACATAGTTAGGGAAGGTTTACAGAGCCGGTGTGACAGAATTTCTAGAATTTAGTGATATATCGAGCAACAAAATTTAGAAATGACAAAACTTTTAGAATTCAGGAAAGCACTAGGCAGCAGTATATAGGACCCACAAAGATTGAATCAGGTGAAAAAATGTGTAGCGCCAGCCCCGCATAAGATGCATTGAGACAAAGATGAATCTTTTAAATTGCCAGTTTTCAATTTCTTTATTAATAGAAAAACTCCTCCCTTATAGATGCCTGTCCGTGTGATAAAATTAGAAGCATTTTTGATATTTTCCACGCTTGTATCTAGAGAAAATAAAGGGAAGATAAACATGTTAAGAAAATGATTTCTAGTATCAGAAGTAAAACATTCAAGTATTATGTTTTCAATGTTCTTCTAAAAATTCTCCAAAAAGTAAGAAATTCATCACAGACTTTCTGTAAAATACTTCCATTACATGTTAATACCATGACGACATTTTTCATTTTGTCACATTTTTCTGGAATCTTATAAAACCATGGGTTCATGAATCTTGTTTTCAAATTCTTCTAAGCTTTCCAAGTTGCAACGTCTAATAGCCAAAAGAAAAATTATCCCTACTATTTCTACAACAGCAAAAAGGTAGAAATATTTTGAAAAAAAAAATTAGAGGAATGAAAGTGTAAAATTAATTTTAATATGAAAACCGATGCATATTCTGAGAATTCGGGAAATTCTGAGACAATTACACAGGAAAAACTCTTACCATGAAAAAATTAAAAAGCAGACTTTTTTAATTAATTACATAGCTATTTTGCTTTTGCTAAGAACTGTTTCGTAAATTGTGCTTTATAGCATTATACTTTGCTTATTTTTCAGATTCAAATTATTGTATAATAAGTGGCCACAATGGAATTTTATAATATGACAACAAAAAATAAAAATGTTTTATTTTCACTTTATTTTTTAAATATAATTTTAATATATTACCATTATATTAATGAAATTTATCAGTATAATAATTTTAAAAAAAAAATCGTCGAAAAATTCCCAGATCTCGGAATTGAAAATTTTCTATTGAAACTGATCTTAAAATAACCAAAATGTTGACAAGTCACCAAACTTAGAACCGTTTAATAAAAGAATTCACATCCCCAAAAGTGAAAAATTGTTTAAGAGCTCTTCATTAGAAAAAAAATGAAATAATTTTGAAATGTTTACAATTTACTTCTTGCCCAGAAATTCAAGTATCACACTGTTTGTATTAGAATTAAACAAATTATAACCCATGAACGCATTCAAAAGACAATTATATTTGTCAGTCAATCGCCAACAATATTCCCCTAAAATGCTAATCCAAATGGCAATTGTAAAAACAGACATAAATTTTGGATGATTAAAATTAAGGACCTTCTGCCGATTTTGGCCAAAATTAAAAGCCAAAAACCTAAGTCTTTTTAAGGACTCTTAAGAACCGTACGAACCCTGTACTTGATATAAGACTACAACATAATATATTACATACACACAATTTAATGAATTAACAATAATAATTTATAAATTACCTCATTTAAAGAACTGTCAGACAACTGGTTAACTTCAATAATTTTCTCACTTGTTGTCACATTTGCGAGGCTTATTCCTTTTTTCATTTCTTCGGGAATGAGAGGTCGAACTCTGCAATACAAAAAATCTCTACAACGGAAAATGAAGTATAAAAATGCATATAAAATCATGCATATTGATATACTGATTCTATATTTTTTAGGCATAAATTAAACTTGCTTGCCTCATGAGAGCATACGTGCATGCTTAACCCTCTGACTGGCAAGGTTTGTATAGAATAGTTTTTGTGATGCCTTGAAGAAAATATATATTGTATTCTCAAGTATATAAGTCACACATTTTTTCATAAGAAAGCAGATGATGTGCGGCTTATACACAGGAATGACTAGAAATAGGTATGTACATGTGGTAACACAGCAGCATGCATTTAATGATTTGAGGATAAAAATTCATTGCTATTGGATGAATGTTATGTAGAGTTGTACAAGTTTAGTTGTGAGAGAAGAACAATTTAGCTATGATGCACATTTTAACCTGCGAGTTATCTGATTCTCTGAGAAAAATGGGAACTAAGCTGCAGTGTGTCATTTTAACATTGGGGGGGATCCAATGTGTGATGTTGGAAAAAGCAGTAAGAGGAAGATGTTTCATGGAAAAGCAGCTAAGTATTTACAGTTGGAAGATAAAGTTTGACAGTTGTGAATGTCAACAGAACTTCTGGTTATGCTTATTCTCATCTGACAATGTATTATACTGACAGTTAACTTTCGATATAATACACTTCCAAGTTCACGGCAAAGCTGGTTGGATAGAGATACGCCGTGACTTTTGAGCAAGTATAGGATGGCGTGTCATTTTATGCATAGGCATTGTTTGTCACTATGTCATAGGTCAACAGTTGACCAACTTCTTTTCAACTTTAGTGATGAAATTTTGAAATTTCAGAAATACATTATTTGCGAGTGACAAGTTAAGGGGCATATGTTGTCTCGGTAACACAGGTCAAATCCTCTTTATTGGGATATACCTATGTCTACTAGAGTTGCACCGAGAGGTTCACACACAGCAAGAATCAAGACTGCAAGTGGTGAGAAGTAACAATGTACATTTATGTTGGCTATTCAGGCAGATGGAAGGAAACTGCCACTTTACATTATGTTAAACTGAAAGATCCTACGACATATCATCAGGTGTTCTTGTGCATGCACAAGAAAAGGATTGGGTGCAAGAGAATCTCCTATTGGACTGGTTAAAAATAGATTGGAACAGAAGATCCAACAATTTTTTGAAACCTAAGAGTTATTAGTTAGGGACAGATTTCGATGTCCCAACTAAATGGGAAATTAAATGAATTTTAAAGCTGATGTAGCTGTGGTTCTTGGAGGCCTAACTTCCATGCTCGATGAGTACAAGAAACTATAATCTTACACCAAAACAAAGAATCAAATGTCCGCATACACAGTGTGTGTGTAAAGGATTATGGCAACCTGAGAAAGTGTCAAGCTTGAAACAACTGTTAAAGGATTGTTTAAACGTGGGTTCAATTTCTAGATGTTTCAAAAGATGACTTGCTGTGGGATACTGATGATAGTGATACAGGTGGTGCAGGCAACTGCTCTAGTTTTGCCAATATTGGCAGTGAATAAGAGGTACTAAACACAGAAACATGCTCCTTTTGAACAATAATAAAAATTCGTCTCAGAGTGTTAGAAACATTGTTTTCCTTTTAGAGGCTTTAACGCTTCTAAAATACAAAAAATACTGTAGATGGTTGATTTCTGCAGCTATTCTTAATTTTTTTTTCTTCCAAATTTAGATGGGTGTGGCTTATACATGGAAGAATCTGGTATACCACCCATCAGGCATAGTAGTTAGCGCCGCTGACTACCGTACTGAAGGTTCTGCCGGAGAAGGCATGCATGTTTGTAAATGTATAGTGCCCGTGCAGTATGGGAGGTACTCTGAGTATGTGGCGAGGCAGAAGTCCTCTTGAGAGGTTGGTGATAAGGGAAGAAGGGTGGGAGACCCTCAGACACCCCCCGGATGCTCTTCATCAAAATTGGTGGCGGAACTGAGCTAAGTCATGCTGTCACCTGTAAGGTGCTCAAGGCTGTTGCCAAAGGCAAGCATAATCTTGTGTTCTTTGCCAGGAGAAGTTTCCTGGGCTTGAGCTAACTATAAGTTAGACAAGTGAGCAACAGTCAATAACAAGAATCTGGTATATGTGCATCTTAAAAGCACTTGCTCAACACAATTTGAAACAAATTGCAGAGTCTCAAAATTTTGAAATATTACAGCACAAAATGGTTATCTCTTATCTCTAAATCTTAGAATTTTTGAACAATGAGATGGTCTGATTTCCCCCTCCTGGTGTGTGTGTGAGCTTTATCAAAAAATAATGAAAATGTAAAGATTGCAAAACATTAAAAAAATTACAATCACCTAACATTAAATTATATTGATTTTTTTTTAATATTTTGGCTTTGTTTTATGACAGTAAAATATTATTTGCAACAACAAATCCCTTATATACATAAAATTGGAGGGGGGGTTGGAACTTTCAATGAATATGTTACATTTGTAAAATGATCAGCAATCTCTGAAGAAGACAACATGTAGTGTAACATCTTCAGCTATTTTCTAATGACTACTCCAAAATTCTCAGAACAGTTATTTTCTAAAGACTACTTAGTAATTCTCAGGAAAGATGAACGTGACCTGCAATCACGTATTTTTCTCAAGGTCTTGTTATCTTTATGGTGGTCTGAAGAACAACACTGTTTTGTTCTAAGAAAAATTAGAATGTGGGAGTTCTTCATTCAAAATTCCCATGCAACTCTTTATAGGTTTAGTATCAACTTCCCGCCACTAACCACCCCAGACAGAGTACCAAGTCAGAGCTGGAGAATCGTTGTGAAAATTTTCTCAGACCTACCAACACTATAGTTGCAAAAAATAAGGATGCTTTTGCCAATCGAGAGAAGCTCGAGAAAATTTTTGGGCTAACGAGAATACAGAAGCCGTCCCTGACACACACAAGAAATCTTGACCAAAAAAAAGTGAATGCAGCACCAAAAGATAGTTTTTATTCTCTCTGGTATTTTTCAGCTCTGTTAAAAGACTTTTTATTTCTGCAGAGAGATCCAACAGCAGTAGCCAGATTTTTCACTACCTAACAAAGCTGTATGCCTTACACAGGAGCTTCACCCTATACTAAAAAGAGAAACTCGATGAGAACTTTAACATCAGACTAACGGCAGGAATGTAGTAGACTTTGTGCATCAACTGTTTGTTTTATCCTTCTTTTTTTCCCCTTTTTAATCAGAACCTTATTCTATAAATTATATGTAAATAGCCTAGAAATTTTAAATAAATTAAATAAAATCTCCTTGCTTTTATCAACTCACTATAGTTAGATAGGCTATGTGTAATTTGGAGGTTGCTGAATGGATCATAGAGGGAGAAGTGGTGAGACACCCTCGGTCTTCATGTACTGTCAACAAAGATTGTGTCTAGAAGAGCTTCGAAACATACGAAAGAAAATTCCCCCTCATTTCAACAATAGTGAAAGTTTCAGTCATTCAATTTCATTGATCTATTCTGTGAATATGTGTTTACAGAAGAAAGTATACCACCTGCTATGCAGCGAATTGTGCTCAGTGAATTAAATTCAGTGAAGCATGCTCAGTGAAAAGTGAAATGAGAAACAAGTAGTCTTCCTCAGTGATTTAATAATGATAAAAGAGGGAGAGAGGGAAAAAAGAAAAGAAAAGAAATCAAGTGATAGTGATCAAGTGTTTTCTGCAATAAAAAGAAGAGCACATGCAAAGCTTGTAATTATGTCTCTCATTGACTGGAGAGGCCAATGGATGGAAGACATGCCCCCGTAAGTAACACTCATGGAGGGCTAATGGTTTAGTAAAACACTCCATTTTTCATCATATTCCAACATTACCAAAGCTTTTAGCAATTGAAGTTCTAGCTAAACACCTTGGCCAATGAATTATAAACCTTTGAGATTTTCATTTGCTAGGAATAAAGTATGCAAAAAAAAAAAAAAAAAAAAAAAAAAAAAAAAAAAAAAAAAGGGTTCGATTTCAAAGACAGCAAATCTCGCCGGGTTCTCAAAAGCAGACATATCAAAGGTTTTCAAAAGTTGGAATCAGAACCCACAGTCCTTCTCTAGAAGATATAACTGCGGCTCGAGCACAGTTTTTCAAGAGAGTGATCGGCATCATCTCCAAGAAATTGTACAACAGAACAGCGACTCTGCTGTGCTTCAACTGAAACAGATCATCAAACAAGGCTCTTCCCAACAGATTTCAGCTCGAACCATGTGCAGAGAATTGCAGAGGATAGGAATGCATAGGCAGGTGCCTGTAAGAAAACCACTCATTTTTGCCCGCCATTCAAGAATTTGTTTGCAGCAGTGTCAGGAAAGAAGAGACTGGACATCTGAGGACTGGAAATGGGTAATGTGGTCAGATGAAACAAGCTACACCTTATTTTGCACCGATGGAAGACATCGAATTGGCAAGAACCCCATGAATCCATCTTGCCTTACTCGCACTACACAAGGGTCTGGTGGGAGTATCATGATATGGGGCATGTTCTGCTGGCTTGGAAGTGGTGCCCTGGTGCTCCTTGAGGTAAACAAACAGCCATAAGATACCTAGATATAGTGGTAGATCAAGTGCCCCCTGCAATGTTGAATTTTTACCCTGATGACAACGGATACTTCATAGACCATAATGCAACAATACATCATGCCAGAAATGTTAACAATTGGCTCGCTGAACATCAATCTAACTTGCAACGCCATCCCTGGCCACCGCATAGCCTGGATCTTAACCCCATAGAAAAAGTGTGGGATATGGTGGAAAGAAGAATCCCACAACACTACCCTCTTCTATCTAATTTACAAGAGCTAAAAAGCTGCATAGCCAATGCATGGTATTCTCTGGACGTAAATGCACTCCAGAAGCATGTAGACTTTGATGCCCAAATGAATCAGAGCAGTTATCCATGCAAAAGCTGGTCCAATAAAATATTGATCTTGGGTTTCTAATTCATTGGCTAATGCCATTCCAAACACTTCATGTTCAATCACAACTTTATCTCAACCTTTATCAAAGTTCATAAACCAGAAATGACGTATATACTGATTTACACACTATCTTTAACACCAACAATCGAGTGATTCTAGGTGGAGATTTTAACGCACATTACTGTTGAACTGCAGCAACATCAATAATCAAGGATGCATAATTTACAAATTTGCCAAGTAGCTAACATTACTACTGTAGCTCCAGATGACCCAACACTGTGGTATTGGCTGTCTGTCTACTATTGATTTCTTCCTACTTAAAAATATCAATGATCAGAGCTATATCAGGAGCATGTGTGAACTCTCATAAGATCATAAGCCAGTTATAGTCAAAAATCAACAGCAGTAACTACAGTACACTACACAGAAAAGCCCTTGGTAGGTATGGTAAAACTGGGTAGGGTATTCCAAAGCTCTGACCAACACTCAGTACTTTTTCTCAACAAGAAGAACAAGAAATGAGTTTGATATTTTAAATAATGAATTTACTAATGAATTGCATCTTGTTCTCAAAAACAGCAAAGAAGTGACTACAAAAATAAATAAAACTGCTGGGAACTCATCAGATATCATAATCATGCTATTAAAAAAAGGGGGGTAGAAGTTTTGCTGCCCAAACAATAAAAGAATTATGAATCAGCTAAATCAGGTCAGGAATCTTATCAAAGAACATGCATTACGTGACAATGAGATGCTTGGAATCACTTTCCTCAGACAGTAATTCAGTGCTGATTGCTGTTTCCAAGTATAAAGATGCAACACAAATATTACACCACTTAATGTCCCCAGCGGAATCATTTACATGAATTTTGAGAAAGCTGACTCTCTTACAGAGAACTATGCAGAAAGTCGGGTGAAGGGATATGTTATAAATCGGGTCTCCCACCTAAGTCGGGAGAGCTGGCAACATTCCTACCAAATTTATTACACTAGAAATATTTAAAATTTTTAATTCTTACAAATAATTTTTTTATGAATTGACTATGTACCAGGAGTGAATAGTGTTTTTTAAACAAAAATTTTACAAGATTTTGTGAATAAGATCTCTTTGTTAAAAAACAAATTGTGTTGATCAGTACTTTTCACAAAAATCTGCATAAAATTTAAAAATGTCAAAACATAAATATTTGCACCATTTGAAATATTTTTATAGTCGGAAATACATGTCTACGGCCATTGGTTAAGAAAATAAAGGCCAAGTAAAGACTTTTGTGGATACCTTACTGGTCCAAGTAGAATCACTTACACGGATTTTGAGAAAGCCGAATCTCTCACAGAGAACTATGCAGAGAGTCGGTTAATATTAGTTATAAAATTATTTGTAAGTTATTTGATTAGTTATAAAATTATTTGTAAGAATTAAAAATTTTAAATATTTCTAGTTTAAGATTTTGTGAATAAGATCTCTTTGTTAAAAAAAAAAGTTGTGTTGATCAGTACTTTTCACAAAAATTTGCATACAATTTAAAAATGTCAGAAATATTTGCATCATTTGAAATATTTTTATAGTAGGAAATACATGTCTATGACCATTGGTTAAGAAAATAAAGGCCAAGTAAAGACTTTTGTGGATACAATGTACAAATGCTATGCTATTTTAGTTATAAATGTATATTATAAGAGCTTTTTTTTATTACAGCATACATAATTTAAGTTATATATTCATGTCTTTGCTCATGTACCTGAATTTTCCACAACTGGTAAAAACATAAAAAGAAATTTCACAGTTATTGGACAAACAGAATTCTTTAGAATGATTTTCAATAATTTTCCCTTTTGAATGACAAAATTTAGTCATAATTTACTAGTTGGCAACAAAAGTTTCCTGAAGTGATGTTATCAATGGGAAATTCACTATCGCTGTGTTTCTCTGTGAAATTCCTTAAAGCCGCAGTCTTTTTTCAGAGAAAATGCTGAACAGACTAAACACTTCATATTCATAATTTTAGTATACTACATGTAACTTTAGAAAATGCTTGGGTGTCACACAGCCAGTTATAAGTATATAATTTGTTACATTGTTAAGACACATAATAATTGTAAGTAGTATACAAAACCACTTTAATGGTTGGCATATGTGTAAACTCACATGTATGCTTTACTATATGAATTTACCTCAGAATCATACCAAAATGCTGAGATAAGTTATATGACAAATTTGCAGTCATTCCTTATTTGACTCCAGATGCATTGTCTGTGTTAGCTTTGCTTATGGTTCCTGGTATGCAGGCACAGAATTTTATTCACCAGATTAATTCAGTAAATTTTATTCATCATTTATACTGATTTTATCCATCACAAATTTTTACCCTCTTGTGTTATGAACAGAGCTAAAAAAGTCTGAAGTTACTTTTTTTTTTTTTAAATCAGCTACTAGAAAAAATAGATAATGTTTTCTTTATGAACTTTATATGTATATTTATGTGTATAACGGCAACCTTTTAATAATGATACCTAATAATTTTTTATATCACAACTTCTTTTGAAGTACATTATTTCAAGGATTCCACAAAAGTGAAAATTTTTAGTAAAACTGCTTTATTGCCTAATACTCTCATATGAACCGAAAATGTTTTTGCTACCTATTCCCAAATAATTTATCCTACAATTTCTACATGAATATTTTGCCAGATAGTAATAGGTAACTTTATGAAATATAATGTCCCACTTAAAAAGGAAATCTAAAATCCTAAACGCTTTTTTTAACTGCATGTATATATTTAACAAATACTAAATACATACTTAAAGCAAAACCACATTTAGAGTATTTGAAGAATTTGAGGATTTCTGAAAAAATTTTCTTGATTTTTTAGTTTAATAGGTTGGCAAGTATGGAAGTAAATTTTAGAAATCGTTTGTCAATTTTTTTTTCTATTTCAAAAATTAATAATAAAATAACTACATACTTTTAATTCTTGTACCATGTTGTGAAGTTTTCTTCTTGTACTCTCTTCATTACGCAGTTTAGATTCCAAGTCTGCTACTTGCTGTAAAAGATCCGTATTTTCTTTTTCTTTGTTTAATTTTTCAGCCTGTAACTGCTTCATTTCTTGTCTCAATGTTTCAAGCATATTCTGAAAAATTACATAATCGAAATTTTAAGTTCTATAACACTAACATAGAAACAATATATGAAGCATTACACATCGTCAAATAAATTAGACACATAAAATGAAACAAAATATTCAAATAACATATATATACATTCACATGAATGTATAATACATTCTTAGCATTATCTCCAGCTTACAATTACATTTACATTATCTCCAGTTTATAATACATTCACATGAGTAATAAAAAACTTTTATAAACATTAAGTTATTAATCATAAAAAAATAAAAGGAGAAAACCTGTTACATTTGTGTTAATCTATGTCTTATGCTACATTCAAAAGTTTATTTATTTAATGTTGCCAGATTTAGAATAAAATAAATATCACTTTTAATATATAATAAATAAAATACCAAATTAGTTCATTAGTGCCCACCATCTAAAGTATAGGTTAGCAGACTTTATCCCAGGAAAACAATAACATTTTCAAAGTACCCCAGGCAAAAGATGCAAAAGCATTTCAAAATCAAAAGAACTGACATATGCAGAAATTATTCATTTTTCATTTAGAACCCATTGCTTTATTGCAACAGAAAAATCGTTGAAAAAATAATCTGATCATTAAAGGTTGATAGAACTTATTAATTCTTTTAAACTAACCTTACATATTTTAATACATGATTTAGATATATTCAGAATGATGAAAAGCAGATTTGAAATTGCATAAAAGAATGCTAGATTGAAAAACATTAAAAAAAAATACTGCATTTAATCCAGTCTATATTTAAGAGTAGAAAGATAAGAATAAAAGAATGTTAGCATTTTACAAAACCCTCTCTAATGCAGAATACTGCATTTACTTGCGTATTTTCTCCCCTTTCTCAAGGCATTCATAAAGTCAGCTCTCCTAAATTTAAAAATGAGTTCGTCCATTTAATAGTTGTTTTCATCTTAATAAATGATTTTCTTGTGGATCTGTATGCAGCGGCTCTGACTGATGAAGCAATTATAACAAAGAGCTTCAAGAAAACATGGATATCTAATGTTCTTGATGGTTCTGAATATCATTGTACAAGGGAAGACAGGCTGAAAATGATGAAGACAATGACAACTTGAACAGACAAGTACACACAATGATTTGATGTCTAGGGAGTATCAGAGGCCAAGAAGAAGAGCATTCAAGATACAAGTAGCAGAAATGAAGATATCTAATTAGCTACTGCTGTTTTAATATTACTATACATTCTTACTAGAATGTGGGGTTCTTTTAAATAAATAACATAGCATAGTTACTAGTAGTTTATCTATGAGCACTTTTTACAGGATTTGTACATGTTTCCACACACAGAAGTTAAGTACTTTTAAGGATGATTAATGAAAAAATACTCAAGGACCTATCAGTACATGAGAATTGAATAAATTCAGGTAAAGTTGTTATCTATGTCTGAACTTCACATTTGTAATACCATTCTAAGAATAAAACAGATCTATAAATAGGATGCACTGTTATTAAATATAATCTAATATTGAACATCATTATAAAATGAATTTTAGAAAAAAAAATAAAAATAAAATAAATTCTGTAAAATTTATCAAGCAGCATTAAATAGTTTACACTTCTGATAGTTGGACATATTTTAAAGAATATTGGTGACATTTTATTCACTTTTTAATAATAGTTAGATTTATGTTGATTTTTTCTTTTATGTCTTATTTCGTCACGCACTTGCTTAGTCTAGAGGTTTAGTAAATAGCAAGTGCAGGTTTTATGTCAAACTGGATAGGTTAAAATGAGAAGTAAAATCAGAATGATTCATAACAGAAGCTTGGTTGTTGCCACTGTTACTGCTTGCCTACACAGAGACCAGATGATCAGAACTGTTCTGAATGCCTGGCATTGGCATGGATGGTAAGTTTTAAAAGCTAGTTATGCACAGACTGTCTGAAGCAGTTTGTGTCATAGTTTTGTGTAGAGTTCCTGGTGTTGTAACCCAGTTTATACAATTTACAGTTTCAATATGCCACTAAACCAACATAAGTGATAAATTGTTTTGCATTATTTTAAGTCTCACTAGCTGTAAAGAATAAGTTTTACACTGATTTTTACATTTTTGTCTCATATTTTACCCACATTAAGGTTTAATGAAAGGCAATAACTAGCTTTAATTGCAGAGGTAGCTTTTAAAAGTGAGCAATTAGTTACAAATAATTAAATTAGGTAGTTAGATACCTATAGGTTTACATGGCCTATATTAAATTTTATTTATTTTTTAAAAGTATTTGTTAAAAAAGCATTATTAAAATCACAATTTAAGAACATTTCACAGTAAAATGCATGTAATTTATGACACTGATTCTGAAACGATATCAGGATAATTATACATTAAAAGAATCAAAACACTTATGTTTTGTAGCAACAACACACAAAATATCTATGTGTCTTTTTTTAATTTGAAAACTTCCCACAGATTTTGGCCAGTTTATATCAATTTCTTTCTCTTTGAGAATCTTTTCTTAAAATAAAAAAAAATGTTTCAGTAAGCAAATCAATGTTCCATTAGCCTCTGCTTCATCTCTTAACTTGTCAACGTCTCAACGATATTGCTTTGAAATATAATTTTCTTCCCCTTTATGAAATTCACTTTCTTCCTCAAGGGCTGGAACCACATCTGATAATGGAGGGATTTTCAGAATTTAGCGCCAATGAACAAAATCTAGGGAAGGCCAAAACTTTTAGAATTTAGGACCTACAGAGATTCCATCAGGTGGCAAAATGCTTAGCGACAGTCGTGTGTATGATGCATTGAGCCATAATAGATGAATCTTTTAAATTATCAATTTCTAATTTCTTTATTAATGGAAAAATTCCTTTCTATAGATGCCTATCCATACGACAAGATTAGAAGCATTTCTGATATTTTGAATGCTTATGTCTACTAAGTAAGGAAAAAATAAAGAGAAGATAAACATGTTAAGAGAAACACTTCTCGGATAAGAATTAGAAAATTCAAATAATTATGTTTTCATTGTTCTTCCAAATATTCTCCTAAAAGTAAAAAATTCATCGCAAACTTCCTGCAAAATACATCCATTGCATGTTTCTGCAATCATAGGTCTATAAATCTTGTCTTCAGATCTTTCCAAGGTGCAATGTCTAAAATCTGAAGGAAAACATTATCCCTACTGATTCTGTAACAGCAAAAAGACAGAAGGTTTTTTTCCAGGGGGGAGGGGGAGATCAAAGAAGAAAAGTCTAAAATGAATTTCACTGAGAAAACTGATGGAACAAGGGGGAAATTCTTACCATCAATAAATATGAATGTAGATATTTTAAAGTAATTCCAGTAGCTATTTTGCTTTTGCTAAGAAGCATTTTGGAAATTGTGCTATGTAGTATTATTATATTGATTATTTTTCAGATATAAAATAATCTAGTAATAAGTTGTGAGAATGGAGAGTAATGTAACTTATGACAAGGATAACAAAAATATTTTATTTTAATGTTATTTGATTGTGATTATTTTACTGAAATTTATCTGTATAGAAATTGATTTTAAAATTTCCAAAACATTGATAAGTAAACCACATTTGGAGCTGTTTAACAAAATAATTCACATCCCCAAAAGGAAAAAGTTGTTTATGAGCTTTTCAGTAGCAGCCCCCCCCCCAAAAAAAAGGCTCATGTTTCACTTCTTCCCCAGGAATTCAAATATTGCACCATTTATATTAGAAGAAGGAACAAATTCAAACGATAACCCATCAGATACATATTTATCACTGAATCGCCAGAAAATATTCATCCAAAATGTTAATTCACATTCAAAATGGCACTCATAGAAAACAGACAGAAATTTTAGATGATTAAAATTAAAGATTTCTAAGGATCAAAAATCCAAAAACCATTAAACTTTTCAAAAAAATCATTGACCAAAGGACTCTTAAGAACCATAAGAGCCCTGTTTTTATTTATTATGTTACCTGTAACCATGTGCTTCAGAAATCAAATTATTCATAAATTAGTATAAAATTAATAGAAAAGGGGAGCTACGTGAATAAATGTGATACATATTTGCAAAAAAGGCAAATGCTGATGACAAATTCGATGCTTGCTGTAATGGTTACTCATTATAGTAACATTTCCATTACAATAATTATTACAAAAATCCCCAGCTGATCAGAGAATATTAAATCTATTTGTCACAGCGACCATTCATTATAATGTCATATTATTAATTCCTGCATTCTTTTTTTC
>KK122283.1:379555-416650 GCA_000611955.2 Stegodyphus mimosarum
AGTTGCTGTTATGGATCAATGAAGGATTAATTTAGGAAATGTGAACAGGTGTTGTTTGGATGTATATTTAATATTTGTATTTCTTTTTTTTTCTTTTGCCTTACTTATTTTCTCAGTATTTAATTTATGTTATCATTTATACAATAATTGTTACTGGCAACATGTTTTATTTTACTATTGAGTTTGTATGAATGGCAACAGTTGTTCATGTTTAATTTTTGGTAGAATAGCGTGGTTAGCCACACTGTGCTGCAGGCATCTTTCACTTAAAGAATATATTATGTTTAGAATAAATAAAGATTGTTATAAAGCTGATTCTTTTTAGTTCAAGGCAACTATCTGGTTCCCCAGGTGACGCAGTTTACTATATATTAAATATGTTGTAATTATATGCTTCAGAACTGTCTTTAACGAACTTTAAAGCAATAACACTGCGAATTGTCTGCGTTCTGTTTATATAAGTGGAAATATTTTTTACTGCTTAAGTATTTTATTGAAGTTATTTGTGCTTATTAATCATTATTCAAGGTAATAATGACTGAATTAAGTGAAGCCGATCTTAAAAAATTAAGGGGACGAACGAAATCTACCTTAACGCAGCTTCACAATAGTTTCAGTAATCAGTTAAGTTTAACGGAATAAAAAGCGCGATTAGAAAGAATAGAACAAATATTTAAAGAGTTTGATCAATATGATGCCGCTTTACCTGAAGAAGCTTCTGAAATTGCTGAATTCGAAGCTAAATATTTTGAAACGAAAGTAATGTACAAATCCGCCATTGAAACAGCAACCGATAGAAATGTTTCAAATCCCACTGCAGTTGAAGGCTAGCTTTAAACTCCTCGTTTAAACATTCCGAGTTTCAGTGGTAAATATACTGATTGGCTTAATTTTAAAGATCTGTACATGGCAAGAGTTCATACCAATCAGTCATTAGCGAAAATTCAGAAATTCCAATATTTGATAGGACTTTTAACGGACGAACCAGTTGCTATTATTAGGCACATTCTGCTTTCTGAAACTACATACGATGAGGCCTGGGACAAATTGATGAATCGCTATGATAGAAAAAATCAAATTGTTATGTCGCTTGTCAGAACATTTCTTGAGCAACCCAGAATAACTAGTGCTGATTCTGTTAATCTAAGAAAACTATCTGATACATCTGATGAAGTTGTCCGTGGATTGAATCGCTTGGCGAAAAAGCTTCATCTAGAGATGTTTGGCTAATTTATTTTTTGTTAGAAAAGGTCGATCCGGAAATGCGCCATTTATGGTCACAAAAAATTGGTGAAGAAGAATTTCCTACCTTAGAATGTTTTTTGGAATTCTTAAACTCGAGATGTGTTTATGTTAAACGCTCATAATACTAAGCGAGTAATGCATAAAACTCAGTGCTCTGTTTCTATGTTTCCCACAATAATAAACATTCTGTTCCAAAATGTCAGCACTGCAATGGTTCTCATACTTTATCAAAGTGTTATAAATTTAAGAGTGCAGATATTACAACTAGGAAAAATATCATCCGGAAGAATTTATTATGCTTCAATTGCTTTGGAAATCATCAAGTAAAATTTTGTTCATCGCAAACATTGTGTTCTATTTGTAAATCAAAACACCATACTTTACTGCATGAAGATATTAAAAGTAATAACGTAGTGGTGTCAAATTCATCTCTGACCGATGAACAAATTTGTAACTCAGAGGAACAAATTAATATTTCGAGTTTTTTTATTCAGGGTCAGAGTACTTCATTTTTACCAACAGCAGCAGTAATAATTTACGATTCTGCTGGTCAAGGTCATGAATGCATCGTCCTTTTTGACAGTGGAAGTGAAGCTTCTTTCATCAATGAGTCATTTGTTCGACTATTAACTATACGTAGACAAAATGCTCGCATTTGCATAAAGGGACTTGGTGATTTTGAAGCAGCTTTGACTCGTGGTTATGTAAATGTAAAATTGTTTCCGAAATCTGAGTTGGAAAAAAATGGTGTTTTAATACAAGCATATATTCTTAAAAAATTAACTTCTCATTTACCTTCAGAAAAGATTAACAACAAAGACCTTGATTATTTGAATTCGACTAATCTTGCTGATCCGAATTTCAGTATGTCCAAACAAATAGACATGATAATTGGAGCTGACTATTACTTTTCTCTGCTTCAGCCAGGGCAAATTGTTGGCTATAAAAATGCAATTGCACAAAATACTATTTTCGGTTGGGTTGTATCGGGCAGAATTAAAACAGAAGGCAATACTCCGCATCTCATTAGTGTTAATCGCATTAGTTTACATATCGAGGATAACATCAATGCAACACTTAAGCGTTTTTGGGAGTTGGAAGAATTAACGTTTCCAAATCAGAAGTCAACGGTTGAAGAAGAGTTTTGTGAGAAGAATTTTAAGGAGAACTATCGAGTAAACGAAAAAGATGAAGAGTTAGACGACTCCAAACCTTTGGCTATTTCCCATCTTCTATCCATGGAAAGAAAATTTGATTTAGATAAAGAGTTTGATAGGCAATACAAGGAGTTCATGCAAAAATACGAAACTTTAAATCATATGGTTCCAGTTGTTCATACTGAAGAAAATAATCAAGTATATTATCTACCGCATCATGCTGTTGTTAAACCGAGTAATTCTACCACTAAACTTCGTGTAGTATTTGGCGGATCATGTAAACCTAAAAATTTAGTTTCTTTGAATTCTGTTTTAGGGGTAGATGCAACACTACAACGAGATATATTTTCAATATTGCTCAATTTTCATATACCATAAAATAGCTTTTTCTGCTGACATAGAAAATATGTACCGCCAGATTTTAGTAGATAATGAGGATCAACATTTGCAAAGAATTGTTTGGACATAATCTGTTAATTCAAAAATGCAGACATATAAATTATGTACAGTTACTTATGGCACTGCATCTGCCCCATTCTTAGCGACACGCTGTTTGTGGAAGATTGCTTTGGATTCAGAACAGGATCATCCTCATGTGTCTTCCGTTCTTAAAAACGATTTCTATGTAGATGATTGTTTATCTGGATCACATAGTTTAGAAGAAGCAGTTGACCTATGCTGTAAGCTTTCACAGTTATTAGAGAAACGTGGATTTAATTTAAGGAAATGGAGATCAAACTGCCCTGAGCTTTTCGAAAATTTATCCATTGATAACCAGGAAGAAAGTAACCTGGAAGTTCATTCAGATGATTGTGCCAAAACTTTAAGGCTCTTTTGGAACTCTACAGATGATGTATTCTTATTTAACATTTGTATGGATTTTGGGACTGAAATTACTAAAAGTTCATTTCTCAATCTTCTAAAATCTTTGATCCTCTTGGATTGCTATCGCCATGTACAGTCAAGTTGAAAATGTTTTATCAGCAGTTGTGGTTGTTAAAACTTGACTGGGATGCTCCACTCCCTAAAGAATGGGAAGAGAAGTTGCAGCGATTTCAAGGAGGTCTTAAGGTTCTCAGCATGTTAAAATTTCCAGGTGGCTTCAAACTACATCTAACCACATTTATCTCCATGGTTTTTGTGACGCATCAGAATCTGCATATGCTGCTGTCATCTACTGTGTTCAACCAACATCTCACGACAGAAATGAAGTCAATTTGGTGGTTGCTAAAACCAAAGTCGCACCCATTAAACAAGTTTCTATACCTAGACTGGAACTCCTAGGTGCATTGCTCCTTGTCAGACTAATCAAAGCTGTTCGTAAGGTCTTCTCGAGCATTGAAATTTCCTTCCATGCTTGGACTGACTCTAAGGTGGTTCTCTGTTGGTTAGCAGCTCATCCTCGAAAATGGAAGCTTTTTGTCGCAAACAGGACTTCAGAAATATTAGATGCCATTCCCTATCAACAGTGGAGCTATATTTACTCGAAACAGAACCCTGCTGATCTTCCTTCTAGAGGAATTGATCCTAAAGCTTCTACCGAACTTATCCCTATGGTGGCATGGGCCATCATTCTTAGCATTAGACAGTTCAACAGGGTTCGTACACATTTCTGCACATGGAAATTAAGTACTTTTAAGGACATTTAAGGACCATTAATGAAAAAAATTAAGGACCTATGAACAAATGGGAACACAGTAAATTCAATTAAAAATATTATCTACGCCCGAACTTCATTTTTGTAATACCATCCTAAAAAGAAAATAGATCTGTAAGTAGGATGAATAATTATTAAACATGAATTAATTAACAAAATTATTAATAAGTTTGAGAATAAAATCAACTTTATAAAATGTATCAAGCATCATGAAATATTTCACATTTATAATAGTTGGACATATTTGAAAGAAAATAAGTGACATTTTATTTGTTTTGCTAACAGTTAGTTTTATGATTTTTTTTTAATGTTTCATTTTTGTCACATACTTGCTCAGTCTAGAGGTTTAGTAAATACCAAGTAGATTTTATGTCAAGCGGCATAGATTAGAATTAGAAGTAAGATCATACTCAGCATGATTCATAAAAGATCGCCGTGTTACCGCTGCTGCTTGCCTAGAGAGAGCCTGCTGATTAGAACAAACCTAAAAGGCTTGATGTAGGCACGGTTGGCAAGATTTGAAAGTTAGCTGAGTTCTGTCTGTTACAGTTAGTGTCGTAGCTTCGTGTAGGTCCAATAAACCACTAAAGCACCACAGGTGGTAAGTTGTTTTGTATTGCTTTAAGTCTCACTAGATGCAAAGAATAAGTTTTACGTGAATTTTTACATTTTTGTGTTTTATCTTGTGGCCACGGTAAGGATTAATGAAAGGCAATAACTCGCTTTAATATGCAGAGGTAATTTTTAAGGGTAAGCAGTTAGTTATAAATAATTAAATTAGGTAATTAGATAACCTTAGTCATTATGGATTTACATAGCCAATATGAAATTTTATTTATTTTTTTAATAATATTTGTTAAAAAAGCCCTATTAAAATCACAATCTAATAAAATTTCAAAGTTTAAAATACATATAATTTATGACATTGATTCTTAAACGATATTAGGATAACTGCACATTAAAAGTTACAAAACATTCATGTTTTGTAACAACAAAACAAAATATTTATGCGTCTTTTTAATTTGAAGCCTTCCCAGACATTTTGGCTAATTTAAATCGATTTCCTTCTCTTTAAGCATGTTTTCTAACAATCAGAAAATTGTCTCAATACGCAAATCAGTGTTCTCACTAGTTTCTGCGTGCTTTATCTCCTAACTTGTCCATCTTTCTACAATACAGTTATGAAGGTTTACTTGATCTGGTAAAAGTTAAATAGTCCAAAACCTCCCGACAGACGTGAAGCAAATTATCGCTACATCTGAAAGTAACTACAGTGTCAGACAAAGGTTTAAATAAGCCTTTTATTTAAAAAGAACTTGTAACATGATAATGCTAACAAAATCAGTTACAGCTCGTGGTGATGTAATTAAACAAGAAGAGTCATATTCAAACTAAAACTGTGAACTAGTGGTCAAAGACTATACAATTTAATTTAAGCTGGCTCAGTAACTCTATCTTAGGAGGAAATAGAAATGGGAAACTATACTAAAGGCTGAAATCATAAAAAACTGGGTAATTTATATAATAATAATTGTACACATCATCTAAGAATAATTTTCTTTATGTATTATTCAGTCTCTTTCTTCAACACATTTCCTTTTTATTTTAGAATTTTTGGATTTAATTAAGGATTTCTGTTATTCTAAAAAAACTAAATGCATATAGAAAAAGCTGCTAATTTTATTTCTTTAGCAATATCAAAATTGAGAAGAAATATGAAATATATATGGTAAGGGCTGGCTATAGAGCTGATGTGGCAGAAATTTTAGAATTTAGTGACAAACTAAGCAACAAAATCTAGAAATGTCATAACTTTTAGAATTTAGAGCAGGCACTGGAAGCAGAATTTAGAAAGGCACTAGGCAGCAGAATTTAAGATTCACAGAGATTGCATCAGGTGGAAATATGCCTAGCGCCAGTTCTGTATGATGCATTAAGGCATATTATATGAATCTTTTAAATTGTCAGTTTTCAATTTCTTTATTAATAAAAAAATACATTTCTATAACGCCTGTCCATGTGATAAGATTAGAAGCATTCCTGATATTTTCCATGCTTGTGTCCAATGAAAAGTAGAGAAAATAAAGGGAAGATAAACATGTTAAGAAAAAGATTCTAGTATCAGAAGTAAAACATTCAAATATTATGTTTTCATTGTTCTTCAAGGCGTTCTCGAAAAAGTAAGAAATTCATCACAAACTTTCTGTAAAATACATCCATTATGTGTTAATACCATGGAGACATTTTTAATTTTGTCACATATTACTGGAATCTTCTAGAATCGTGGGTCTATAAATCTTGCCTTCAAATCCTTCTAAACTTTCCAAGCTGCAGTGTCTAAAATCCTAAAGAAAAATTATCCCTACCAATTCTGTAATAGCCAAAAGCCAGAAATATTTTGAAAAAAAGGAAAAGTGTAAAATAAATTTTATAGAGAAAATTGATGTATATTCTGAGATTTCTGAATATTCTCAGACAATTACATGGGATAAACTCTTACTATGAAAAAATTAAAAAGAAAACATTTTTAATTAATTACATAGCTAATTTCGCTTTTAGTAAGAACTGCTTCGTAAATTGTGTTTTATAGCATTATACCTTGTTTATTTCTCAGATTCAAAATATTGTATAATAAGTTGTTAAAATGGAACTTTATAATATGACATCGAAAAATAAAAATATTTTATTATAATGTTATTTTTTAAATATAATTTCAATATATTACCATTATTTTAATGAAATTTATTACTGTTACAAATGTAAATGTACTAAAAAAATCGTCGAAAAATTCTCAGATCTCGGAATTAAAAATTTTCTATAAAAACTGATCTTAAAATCGCCAAAATGTTGATATGTCACCAAATTTAGAACCGTTAAATAAAAAAATTCACATCACCAAAAGCGAAAAGTTGTTTAAGAGATCTTCATTAGAAAAAAAAAAATGAATTTCGAAATGTTTATGTTCCACTTCTTGCTTAGAAACTCGAATATCCCACTATTTATATTAGAAATAAGAACAAATTATAACACATGAACCCATTCAAAAGATAATCATATATGTCAGTAAATCGCCAAAAATATTCCTCCAAAATGCTAATTCACACTCAAACTGGCAGTCGTAAAAACAGACAGAAATTTCAGATGATTAAAATTAAGTACCTTCTGCCGATTTTGGTCGAAATTAAGGACTTCTAAGGACCAAAAATCGATTCCAAAAAACCTAAGGACTTTTAAGGACTCTTAAGGACCGTACGAACCCTGTTCAAGTTGGCCTCTAGAATGTTCTATCAGTAACGAGACCAGTAGTCAATGCAATTGTCTTAGCTGAAAAAAGGACAAATTCAATTTTTTGTGCAGCAGCTTATTTGACTAATGACACTCTGGATAATTTATTTCAGAACTGTTTTCTTTATCTAAAATAGTTAATGTAATTTCATTTTGCTTAAGATTTATTTCTAGGTGCAAAGAACGGGTCTTTGGTTCTGAAGAGAATGGCTTAAAAAATCCTGCAATAGTACCTTCATCTAATGAAAGGCAAGAAGCTATGAAGTTGATCATTAAATAGATCCAGTTTGTGCATTTCCATAAAGATATAAACGACCTCAAAAATAATGCATCTTTAAGTCCTAAAAGTGTTTTAAGCTCACTTTTCCTTTTCTGGATAACGATGGTGTTTTACGGGTGGGAGGTCGTTTGCAAAATTCTGACTTGGCATTCAATGCCAAACATCACATAATTATGCCAGGTCAACATAGGATTGCTTTGTTACTTGTTAAACAATATTATGTAACTTATATGCATGCAAGGC
This sequence comes from Stegodyphus mimosarum, assembly GCA_000611955.2. Classification (NCBI taxonomy): domain Eukaryota; kingdom Metazoa; phylum Arthropoda; class Arachnida; order Araneae; family Eresidae; genus Stegodyphus; species Stegodyphus mimosarum. The sequence goes on from KK122283.1 coordinate 387,423, forward strand.
CTAGTTTGCTAGCTTCACATTTTAAAACAAAACTATTGGATTGTAAATGGTAAGAAACTTATTCAATCTTTTATCCATAAATGTATTGTTTGTCACGGATATAAATTGTCATCCAATAATCAAGTAATGGGAAACTTGCCAAAACAAAGAGTGACACTCGAGAGACCATTTTTTGGTACTGGCATTGATTACGCCGATCCTGTAATTTTGAAATGTTACAAAGGTTGTTGCTTTAAGAAAACTAGAGGTTATATAGCTTTGTTTGTATGTTTAGCTACCAAAGCTTACCATATTGAGGCAGTTAGCGACTTAACTGCAGATTCTTTTATTGCTGCTCTTAGGCGGTTTGTATCTAGGCGTGGTACTCCTCGATACTTATTTTCGGATAATGATACGAACTTTGTTGGGGCAAAAAGAAAATTGTCCGAATTGCACACTCTACTACTTTCACTCTACAGCAATAAATTTATTTTAAATTATTTGGCTCAAAATGCTATGGAATGGAAAATGATTCCGCCCGCTTCTTCCCACTTTGGTGGTTTGTGGGAGTCAGGGATCAAGTCCATAAAATTTCATTTGAAAAGAATGATCGGAGTGACAAAGTTAACATTTGAGGAATTAACTACTTTACTAGCTCAAATTGAGGCTGTGTTAAATTCACGAACCTTGTCTAAAACTAATCATACTGATATAGCTAATTTAGATGCGTTGACTCCTTCACATTTTTTAACCGGGGTTGTTATTACCAGTATCCCAGAACAGGATTTTTCTAATATTCCCAAACCCACTTTATTAAAAGGATGGGAATTATTACAGCAAATGAAACAAAGCTTTTGGAAAAGATATTATAAGGAGTATCTAAATTCCTTACAACAAAGATACAAATGGAAGGCACAAGTTCAAAATTTGGCTGTAGATGATATTGTATTAATTAAGGAGGACAACGTCTCCTGGTGTTTGGCCATTAGGTCGTATTGTTGAAATCTATCCTGGAAAGGATGGAAATGTTAGAGTAGTTACAGTAAAAACTATCAATGGTTATTTTAAAAGACCTATAGTAAAATTTTACCATTGCATCGGGAATGATGTATTGTTAATGCAATGACAAGAGTGGAAGTAATGTTTGGATGTATATTTAATATTTGTATTTCTTTTTTTTCTTTTGCCTTATTTATTTTCTCAGTATTTAATTTATGTTATCATTTATACAATAATTGTTACTGGCAACATGTTTTATTTTACTACTGAGTTTGTATGAATGGCAACAGTTGTTCATGTTTAATTTTTGGTAGAATAGCGTCGTTAGCCGCACTGTGCTGCAGGCATCTTTTGCTTAAAGAATATATTATGTTTAGAATAAATAAAGATTGTTATAAAGCTGATTCTTTTTAGTTCAAGGCAACTAGGTGTGTTTATCTAAAAATAAGAATAGAAAAATTACCTTCAGAATTTCTCTAAAAGCTTAGAAGGTAACACAACAGAGCTTAGGTATTTTAAAAATTTTTTGGGACAATAAATGTTTTCAGGCAATATATTTTGGCCTTTTAGAAAATCTTGAAATCATCCATCAGCAAAACGCAGGAATCCTTCTCAGTAATTTCGATTCCCATTTTGCTACATATTATGCAATTATTATTTAATAATTTTCTTCCTGTAAAATATCAGCTATTGTTCTAAAGTATACATAATTAAATGGTAAACTCAGCTGTAACAAAAAGCTCAAGTTAAAAGCTGACCAAGGCACAAAGGCATCACATGACCATAAAAGAAGTTGGAAGGTTAACTCTTTCATTACAGTGGTCTGCTTTGCAACAGTTCCTGCCATTGTAAAGTCCCTGTGCCGAAAGTTACACTACCTCTGGCATTCACATTTATTCCTCCTTAATGAGCTTTTGGCAGAAGGAGACTTCTCTTTAGGACAAGAATGTTTTAATTACAATATAATTAATATATACTATATAATACAAATTAACATGTATATATATATATATATTTATATATAAAATTCAAAAATCCTACTCTGTGGTAATAATTAAAAAATAAGCACAAACAGTGCAAAAATCCCAGTAAAATAACTGAAAAAACAAGCTAATATAAAAAAACAGAAGTAGTAGTACATCCTTTAGTGTATAAACTGAAAGGTTATGATGCACCAAACATGGGTTAAATACACTTCAAACAGCGAAACAGATACAGAAGATCAAATAAAATAATGTAACTGTGAATACTGAGATGTAAAGGTGAACATGAAACCAGACACAATGATTTAAACTGGTAAAACCACAAAATATGAATTATATTCAACTGCATTTTATTAAAATACCAAGATATCAAACCAAATTAAATCAAACTAAATAATAAAATCCAATCTCTCCTAGGTACTCAAATAATTTGGAGCTGACCTCTTTCTCAATTATTCAATTAAGAGGCAAGTCAGAAAGGTTTAAACATTTCATTCGAATCCTACTAAAATATGAACATTCTATTAAAAATAGGTACATTGCTAGAACAGTATTTCAGTTTGAATAGGTTCAGTCTCAGCTTTGAAAAATGATAATGGGTAATTCAGAGTGATGAGTTCTAAGACAAGTTAAAATTACTTCTTCCTTCCAGTTTCTACATCTTCCCAATATTCTTACTTATGGTTGATGCTTCGCAATTGTTACTTACTTGAATGTTCCATGGTTGCTATCATTCTGCTTGAGAATCATGTTGATATCTCTGAGAGGTAAAAACTGACTGAGTGGAGAATTCCAAAGCAGATTTTGCTGTAATGTCTGCTAACTTGTTTCCCTTAATACCTATATGTCCAGAAATCCAACAATAAAGAATCTGTATCAACGGACAGTTAAATTCAAATGCAGTCTTATGATTTCAACAATTACAGCATTCCACATACCAGAAAATAATTCTAGAGATTTTAGTGTACTATGAGTTAGAATAAATAAACTTTTCCGAAATAGCTTTGGCATGTTGAAAGGATATAATACACTGCACCTAAGTCCGAAGTGAGCATTGAGCATGCCTCATGCAACCATTTTCTCCTTTTAATATTTCCCATTACAAAAGACGTTATGGTTCAAAAAAGTCAATATACAGACTCTCAACAAGAAATGTCCTGATGCTCTGCAAAACATCCAGAGAGCCTGGTGGTGAACAGAATCTAATCTCGATAAACAGTTCATGCCAAGCCAAAAACTACTTAACTACAGTCCACTTTAGAGCACATTAATTCCCTGTAAACATGCAGCATAACGCAATCTTCGCCAGGAGGTGCTCAGTAACACTTTTAGAAGAGTCAATGTTTTAAAGTATTTCTTCCTTAATTGTAGCACATGTGGGACAAATGTAAATATTTGGTCGAAGAACACTCCTAAAAATTTTACTTCAGATTCAACAGAAACCACTGAAACATTAAAATACAGCTCAGGCTCAGGATGGAAATTCCACTTTTTACAAAAGTGTATACAGATGGTCTTTTGACATGACAGATTTAATTTATGTTTTAAAAAAATAAAAAAGGATCTACATTTACTAGCATATTATCTTCAGGGGCTTGGTACACATAGAAACACAAAAGAGAAGGCCTGTTTTTGAGTCAATGGACAAACAGTTAAGCATAACACTAAATTAAATTAAAAACATACTGTGCATCCAGCAGCCCAACCCAACAGTATTTGATTGGTATCGATAATACTGATTGAATTTATAGATTTTCTTTTTCATTATTACCAAATTGAGTATGATTTTTGAAATTGCTTTGAATTTTATTATTGCCACCATTTTTTGCTGTAATTTGGATTCTGAGTTTTTGAATTTATTTTAAGTTTATTACATATATAATATGTGCATACACATATACAATATAATTAACAATTAAAAATTATGGAACAATTCATCATATAGTTTGAAACGTGAAAACATATACAAATTATAACATTATACACTGATGTATGAAATTTCAAGCATGGAAACATGAACATAGTGATAGTTACATCTGTATTTCATGCTATATTGCAATTTCATGAAACCTGTATTTGCTAAGATAAAATATCAGTATTTTCAGCATTAGCTATAAATAATAAATATTTATTAAGGTATTTACATAATTATAATGACTTCATTTAAAGAAAAGGGAGAAAAGAGGCTAGCAATGTCAAATTTAATTAAGTTTATCTTAAGTTTCCACAAAAATAACACAAACTTATCTGGAAGAATTCATTGATGATGAATTCACAATTATTAGATATTAATATCGGAAAAGAATTGTCTCTCAAGAAGAAATTACAATTAGTTATAAACAAGAAAATTTCCATAAACAATAATACAAAAAATAGGTTTATCTAAAACGAGAGACTGAGTTGTGAGAAGATGAAGGATTTTGAGTCAATTATTCAGAGATTACACTCGTTGTTAACAGTACCACCAACCAGTGTGGAAGCAGAAAAAGTATTTTCAACTGTAGGTAATTTGTACACAAGAATACATTCCTATCTTAATGGCAATTCAGTAGATGCATTATGTTTTTTTCCCCTTTTTTTTCTTTTTTTTTTCCAGATTTAAAAAATATGCAATTAGTAAATTAGTTTCCCTTCATTTACAGATATTACATAACAGAGTACACAACAAGATTTTTATGTGATATTTAATCTTCGTAATACAACTAATTTACTGTAATTTCCGGAAGAAACAGCGCGCCGTTTACGTGTTTAAAACTTAAATTTTCAGCGGGTGTGGCGTTTCTACCCATGCGGCATTTAGGTGCACTAAAAATATTTCCTATGATGGTCATTGTACATAGTTTGAATAACCTTCTCATTGTACATAGTTTGAATGGCCTTCATTGTGTATAGACTGGTTCTGTTCCCACACAAAAGAGCACTCAGTTGCTTTTTGTGACCGTTATTTTGTTTACATTCTTTCCCTTGAACGGACCTACATGCCTTAGTCACCCTAAACAACAAGATCTCAGAACAATAGCATTCTTCCCCCTTTCAAATCAGCATTCTCATCAGTTTGAATAGACTCTCTCCTCTGCCATTCGATGAATCTTCCAGAACCCATCCTTTCCCCACCCCTGGCTTTTCTGCAATTTTTTTCAAAGGTGGACATGACTCCACCTGCCTCGCAATAACGAACTGTGACGTATTTCCCCTTCAGCATGAACTGATTTTTCTGGGCATTCTGCCAGATACAGATCCCATCAGTTTGGGTACAAGTACTTGTTGGATAGTTTTTAAGTAAGAAGGGAGGGGAAAATTTTTGAAAATGGCACCTAAACGGCACAGAAGCTATACTGCTGGTTTTAAGCTTAATGTAATTTCACGTGCTGAACAAATTGGAAATAGAGCAGCAGCTCGAGAGTTTGAAGTGGACGAGAGATGTATTCGACGTTGGAGAACTGAAAAAGAAGAACTTAAAAATATTCCACAACAGAAACGAGCCAAAAGAAGTGGTACTGTAAGGTGGCCGAATCTAGAGGACGATCTTGCAGATTGGATAAAGGAGCAACGAGGAAAGGGAATGGCAGTTTCGACAGTAAAAATTCATTTTCAAGCAAAATTTATAGCAAAACAAATGAACATAAATGATATCAAAGCAGGGCCTTGTTGGTGTAGCAGATTTATGAAAAAAAATATTTCTGAGCGTACTAGAACAACAGTCGGGCAACAATTACCAATGGACTGGCAGGATAAAAAAGCATCTTTTCTAAAATATGTGATAGATATTATTGACAAAAAAAACTTCTTCAACACAGATAATAAATATGGATGAAATGCCGTTAGCTTTCGACTCTCCTGCAAACAAAACTGTTGATGAAACTGGTGCAAAAACTGTATCTGTGGTTACGACGAGGCATGAAAGAACGTCATTTACATGTGTGTTAGCTTGTGCCACAAACGGCGACAAGCTAAAGCCGATGATCATTTTTAAACGAAAAACTATTCCGAAGGGAGATTTTCCTAATGACGTAATTATTTGTGCAAACGAGAACGGCTGGATGTGCGAAACAATTATGCATGAGTGGCTAGAAAAAGTTTGGCAGTGTCGTAAGGGATCTTTTTTCCAACCAAAAGGATTATTGATAATGGATTCCATGCGTGCTCATTTACTTGTGTCAGTGAAAACCAGATGTCAAAAATTTTCTACGACCGTAGCAATAATTCCTGGTGGTTTGACAAAAATCTTACAACCATTACATTTGTCAGGTAATAAATCCTTCAAAGCTGAAGTCCGAAAGTGTTGGATGAGTGAAGGATTGCATACATATACCAAAAGCGGTAAAATGCATAGAGCATCTTATGAAGAAGTTGCAAAGTGAGTAGTAAGTGCGTGGAAATCGGTAAAATCATCGTCAATAATAGCAGGGTTCAAAGAAGCTGAAATTATATCCTTAGATAAAGAGACTGTAAACCAAGAGGATGAATGTGACGATCTTGAAGACTTGGACTTAGATCAAGATTTACTAAATCTTTTTAATTCGGATAGTGAGGAATCAGATTTTGATGGCTTCATATGATGTATAGGTTGCTGTAATAACTTTTGTAAGTAAAATTTAAAATTTCCTTTTGTCGTCCAAATTTAATATTTCGTTGTTGCAACATTTTTTATAATATAGTCTGAGTATTACAAATATGGACTTCTTTAGTGGGTAAATATAAGTATATTCGTGAATGTAAATATATTTTCAACATTTCTTACCTTTAATTTATTTTTGAGTTATGGTTTCATTTCATGCATTTTTCTTAACTGATATTTCATATATCAGGACATAGGTTGAGATTTTGCATCTATACGGCCCACGACGACGTCACGCGCAATTTAATCTATTGCGGCGTTTCTGTGTAATTTTAATTTTTTCCCCGCCATTTTTCTCGAGTGCGCCGTTTACGCTGATGCGGCCTTTTTTCCGGAAATTACAGTATTCCTTTATTGTACTACAATAGTTTATTTTGCTCTTATTAACAATATTTGACTATAACATTTGTTCCTTTATTTTACATTTGTACGTAAGAAAATTGCTCATATTTTTACAGTTTATGCATTTTTTGCAAAAACTAATAAATATTCCAAAGAAACAATTGTGTTTGTCTAACTTCAATTGAAATATTAGCAATGCCAGTATTAACGTTGTTATTCCAATACAATGTTTAAAAAGATACCAAATACCAGTGATATATTTTTGGCCTGGTATTACAATCATTACAAGTACAAATACAGTCTTGTCCTTTGTATTACTGAAGTGATTCTCAGCAGAAATAATACATTTTCGCAATTCATTCTTTTACTGTGGCTCAAATGAAGGAAAATAAAGTAAAAAGAACAGTATTAAAACTAATAATTTGCATTCAATATTAGTACATCCATTCATATGCACTCTTTTAGCCAGCAGATTTCTTCCTTTAGCCCTACCCTTATAATGCACACTGGATAATCTACCCATCTCAGTTTTCAACAGTTAAAATTTGTAAAAAAACAGAGAGACATGTGATTAAATATGGTACATAAAATGAGTCACTTTAAATATCACTTAACACTCATATTTCAAACAAATGTTTCCCTCCACATAAATATATGTTTTAGTTTGAATAGATCTGTATTCAGTACGTTTTTTTTTAACCTATTTGGAATGAGATGGCCATTATATTGGAATATCCTGTGTCAAAGGACAGAGATCTCTACTTTAGTGGTCAAGTCTTTTCCCTGATTTTCCAGGATGAAAGGGTGGGGTGATCATCGAGTTTGATATCCCTGAAGTCTTAACCCCTTATCACTTTCAAAGGTCTTTGTGTTAATGATCTGATTTTCCAGATTTTTAACATTTATTTTGACTTTTAAATTTTCTGCAATTTAAATATTAACTTCCCCCCATACAGTTTAAATTTTTATTCATTTTTGTAGCATTAATTTTTTTTATTTTTTAACCAAAACTCTTCGTTCCATTTAAAAAAAAATTAAATTCAGATAATTTTGATAAAATATGCAACAAAACAAACTAAAAATAATGTATTAAAAAATGAGGTGCAGACCTGACAAATCAAAAAGACTAAAAATATCTACAAAATAATAATATATGGAGGAATTTTTTATCAGAGCTTTAAAATGAAAATATAACAGAATTAACTCGTGTCAACACTTTATAAAGGCACATAAGTTTGCCAGTTAAATTAAAATCGTTATTTAATTCGTGTATTTAAAATCTGAGACTTTTTTTTAAAGAATGCTTTGCATTTCATTCAAGGATCTTTCTCATAACACAGTTTTAAGCAATATTTGTGAAATAAAAAAAACTGCAAAATAGTGCCTCATTATCAGGGCTGGCACTAGACAATATGCTGCCCAGAGAAATTACTTTAGCTCTTAAATTCTGCTGCCTGGTGCAGCCACTCATTTGCACTAGCGTTGCTCATTATAAAAAGGAAGTGCCGTTTGCTTGAAAATACAACACAGAAAACATATCATTTAAGTTATGCCTTCAATACTGAACTGTTTGAAGAAATATAAAATAACTTACTTCAGTTGCATCAAGTTGAGCTTGCAGGCCTGACTTCGAACATGTAAGGCTAGAAATACTATTTCTTAAAGCAGAAGTTTCTTGTTGGTATATATTATTCAAAGTTGCCAGCTCACGGGTAAGCGACTCATTAGAATCTTTCAACTTTTTAATCTCAGCCTCACTTTCTTTTGCCAGTTTGTCATATTCTTCCGTTTTCTGTCTAGAAATATTTCAATAAATAGAGATTTCAGACAAATTAAACTTACTCTAGATTAAAAACTTAAACAAGACACAAAATAAAAGCAATACTATATCACATGCATTTATTTTTAAGAAATAATAAAATGTTGCATAATGTGTTTTTCTAGAAAAGTTGTTATGTAGAGAGGCCGACACCAGATATATGTGTCGTCGCAATTGCACACCTCATATTCTACTGTTTTTTCAGTTGTCAAATCAAAATGTAAAATGTATAGCTCACTTCTAGATCTGCAAATTTTATCAAGACTGTGACTAGTGGATTTGGTGAATTCCACATATAAACAAGGATACAGTTAGTGCAGTTAATCTAGCGGTATGATGATTTTAGTAATTATCTTAGTAGCAGTAATTATTGAAGACTGCATTTTATTACACCAAACCTTTGATGTCCTTGCTCTCGTATCTTTTTCTTATGTATCTAAATAAATCTTCTTTGATCTAGTGCGTTGGTTCTCAAAGGGGTGGCATCGCCTCCTAGGGCAGTAACAGGATGCTGAGGTGCGGTGAACTTGTTTTCGGTGGTAGGTGGGTGATGAGCGTGTTTTTACATTCAAACTTAACTTTAAAACTTCCAAAAATTTACTAAATCAATTATCCAGTTTACTTTGCTTGTACCACCAATAAAATGAATTTGGATGGTGAGGCAAATTTACATTCTAGATAGGATACACTCAACTAGCACAGCGCATGAGTCTGCTATTTCTGTGCGCCATTAATCGCAGCACATGCACTGAGCGTCCTTTCAATATGAATGTTGTATTTGGACAGTGTTTCTTGCAATGCTTTTCATTCGCATCATTTCTTTTTTTTCCCTCCCCTCTTTCTATTTACTTTCATTGCTTATTTGGCCAGTCGCCTAGGTAATTGTGTGTATTAGTTCTTTATCGTGATCATGAATTATTAATTTTGAAAAATAGTTCTCTTTCAAATAGTTATCTTTCCCTCATCATATTTTGCTGCCGCCAACAATGTCGTTTAATAAAAAGAAATGTCGTCAATACAGTTCCACATACTTGATGTTTGGATTCGTTCCTTTGCCGTCGGACTTGCAATTGCCTGTGTGTTTATTTTGTAACAGTGTTATCTAATGAGGCAATGAAATCATCTCGTTTGTAGGAACATCTGCAGAAAATTCATCTTGTCAAACAAAATAAAGATTTGTTGTTTTTCCACGAACATCAGGGACAAGTTCCTGAAAGCACTATCTGTCTCAGGCTTACTAGTTGTGTCATCAAAACAATGCAATGATGGTTTGCTAACCCCTTGTAATATACCAAATTAATTACTAAACCGGGGAAAGCTCATACCACCGGTGAAGTTGATACTGCCTGCTGTCAAGGAAGTTTTAGGAATGGTTTTACACCATCCAGCCACATCCAATATTATAAAAAATGTCCCACTCAGCAATGATACAGTGCAAAGACGAACTGATGAGATGGCTGAAAATGTTAAAGCTTCCTTACGCAAACTTTTGAAACTCATCAAATTTTCTCTTCAGGTTGATGAAGCAACCTTGCCGCCAAGTACTAATGAGGTTTTATTCTTAGCATATGTCTGGTTTGTGAAGGAAGGAAAAAGTTATTCAAGAGATGCTTTTTGCAAAAAGCTTGATTGCAGCTGAAAGTGAATCTATTTTTAATGCCGTCAAAGATTATTTTAAAGAGAAAAATAGTCCTCTTCTGAACATTATGTCTGTTGCCACTGATGGAGCTCCTGCAACGGTGGGTCATTATCATGGATTCATTGCCCTTTCAAAGAAAAAGGTATCAATTATTTTAGTTATTCACTGTGTGATTCATTGACAGCATTTAGTTGAAAAAAAAAATCAGTGACCGTTTGCATCAGTCGTTACAATATGGCATCTCTGCTATGAACAAAATTCACTGTGAAGCTCTCAACAATTCATTATTCGGGCAGCTGTGTAAGGGCAACGATGAAGAATTCATTTTATACATCGAGGTTCGCTGGCTTTCCAAAAGCCCCTGCCTCAGTAGGTTCTGGAATTTTTTCGACTCCATACTGGCGTTCCTCAAAGACAAAGATGTAGCTATGAAAGAAAGATTGTTACAATTTAAGATTGATGTTTCTTACCAATTTATTCGCAAAATTCAATGGAATTAATTTGCAGCGAAAAACTCAATTTTATCATAAAATCTATTATTTCTGCCTTCGTAAAAAAACAAACTCCGCGGAACCAGAATTTTGGTCGCAATGAATTCAGCCAGTTTCCAGTCTTGTCGGATCTGCATAAGAGCAGTGAAATACCATTCGATGAAACAGAAGTCTACTGTCAACACCTTGAGTCTTTGCACAAGGACTTTTCTGAGTATTTTGAGGATATTTTGTCCCTGGAAGTCCCTCAATCGATCATGAACCCTTTTATGAATATTGAGAAAGCAGAGGTTCAGATTCAGGACAAACTAGTCGAACTTTCAACTAATAAAACTTTGAAAGCCAGTTTCCAGAATGTGATCGTCTCACAGAATTTTGGCTTCAAAGTAGCATCAGTCACCTCTACCCAAGATTGTGGACTATCGTCAAAAAATGTTTTAATTGCATTCCCTTCCTCCTACCTTGTCGAGCAAAGATTCAGTGCTGTGACTGATCTAATTATAAAAAACATAAAAAACAGAAGTCGACTCCAAATTGTGGAAAGAGGGGACTTTTACCTTCATCTCTCTAAAAATATTGAACCGTATGTTCAGAAACTGGCTCTGAAACATCAAGCACAATCATCTCACTGATCATAGTGAATTGTTTCATTGATATTACTCATTTAGTGCATTTTTTACTGTTCTTTAATTATTTAACTAAGAAAAAAGAACATTTTAAACATGAAAGAGCATTCATTTTTATTTTATTTATTTATTTATTTTGTATTAGTCATTTCAGTTTCAACCAAAGGAATTTAATTACCTTCGAGGGCAAAACTATTGAGTTAAACAAATAAATCTGGTGTGTAAGTCTACTGGAGGGGGGGAATTAAAATGTTTGCTTTTTATAATTCAGGAACCCTCTTTCACCACACTCTAAATTACAGGATTTTCACATAGCAGGCGCTGAAAGATTTTTTGCTCCTTAGGCGGGGTGACAGCTTTAAAGAGGTTGAGAATTGCTGGTGCAGTGGAAATCTCTGACATATTTATCCCTTAACAGTACAGCATAGTTCTAAAAAGTAAGCTGTTTAAGTTTTATGATTAAGCAATGGCTAGTAATAAAGACTGGTATACCGTAGTGCCCTTCGATGGAATGAATTTTAATATTTGGATTAGGCGTGCTTAAGTCGTTTTTGATGTCAGTTGTTTTAAGTTGTTTAAGTAGTTTTTGCTGTCAAAGAACTAGATTAGTTTTTAGCACAACAACCAAACTCATTGAAGGATTCTGAAGAGGTTAAAAGTACAAAAGATTATGCAATTCTGAAGCGTGTATTAAATGATCAAGTTCTAGTGCCACTGCCCGAGAAAAAGCTGACAGAAGAAATGTGAAAGAAACTTTGTATACTACTTATGAGTATAAAAGAGCACTGAATCCAATACTTACCAGAAAACACCTGACAACCATAAAGAAGACTTGTCAAATCCCTATGAGATGGCATACTTATAGTAACAATGTAAATTTTTGCAGATAAATAAAAAAAATAGTAACATTATCTACAGCAAAGGCAAAATTTTATGCCATGCATCTCAGTAGGACAATAGGGTCTGTTGCTACAGTCATTTATTATTTCTACTATACATGACCTATTAATCGCATATTCAGACCTAAGCAAACTAATATTATTATTGTACTAAAAGGTTTGTATGGTCTGATTAAGTAACATACATTGCAAACAACCACAGTCTGCTGATATTTATTGTAAGAAATAGTATAATGCTGCATCTAGTTTTTCCAATAAAAACGAAAATATCAAGAACTGTTTTTCACTATATAAGAGATTTCACACTATTAAGTACGAATCATTTAGCCAGGCAATACCACAGGCACAAGTAGATAATTCAACTCATGATACTTAGTGGCACCAGCTGAGTTCGAAGAGAAAAAAAAGTTTTGGGGGAAAACTGATCAGAATTAAAATCATTAAAGTTGAATGTTTTGGTGAATGAGCAAGGTTTTACAGAAATCAGTATCTTCAAGTGAAGAAATATTTGGGAAATTTAATGAAATTAAAGTTAAACAATGGTTTAGGAATCAGCAATGATTAATTATGGAAGATTTATTTATTATCTCTTTAGTGTAATAAACTGCAGGTTCTTTAATACAAAATTTTAATGCTTACTTAATTTGATCAATACATATTAACAAACTACACTGCTAAGGAATACTATAAATTCTGCAAAAGTTAAAACGTGAAACAGGATTTTTAAAGTTTCAGCAATGAATTTCTGCAGTACAGAAAACAACTTGAAAATTGAATTTGTGAGGTGGCCAAATAATTTTGCAAAATAAGTAAAATGGGACAACAACAATGCTTACTTAATTTGATCAATACATATTAACAAACTACACTGCTAAGGAATACTATAAATTCTGAAAAAGTTAAAACATGAAACAGGATTTTTAAAGTTTGAGCAATGAATTTCTACAGTACAGAAAACAACTTGAAAATTGAATTTGTAAGGTGGCCAAATAATTTTGCAAAATAAGTAAAATGGGACAACAACAAGAATACTGTGATTTTTTTCTTAGATAGAAGAATGTTCTTTATGGCAGTGAGAATATTTTTAAAAAACCTTTTTGAAAAGGAGAAAAACTTCTATTAATACAAATAGCCTTCATATAACTCAGCCCTTAAGAAAATGAAGGCTGTGAGGAACAAACCTCAAGGTCACAAAAAGGAGCGGCAGAAAACACCAAAGAAAGTCCCTCTCAACACCACCAATAACAAAATTTGGCATAGCAAAGACAGCAAAATCAGAAAACTATTTATAGTAAACTGCAATCCTGGTATCAAATTTATAGTATACTACTTGTCAAGGAAAAGAAGCAGTTAAGAAATTCACTTTCAGGCATGAACTTAATTGTTTAATCGAGAGAATGCTTAACAGATAAGATATTTAATAAGCCATCTATCTTGTGGTCATAAATACTGAAAAGCTACAATAAGTCCCGGGAAAGATGGCAAAATCAGAAAAGTATTTATAATAAACTGCAGCCCTGATATTAAATTTATAGCATACTCTGATATTAAATTTATAGCATACATGTCAAGGAAAAGAATCAGTTAAGAAATTCAGTTTCAGTCATGAACTCAGTTGCTGAGTCAAGAGAATCCTAAATATATAAGATATTTATTAAGCCATCTGTCTTGTGGTCATAAATACAGAAAAGCTACAATAAGTTTTTAAAATTAATCTGACCATAAAACAGTGCATGAAATCATAAAATTCAAATCTTTTTCATGAAAAGTAAATAATCATGAAAGTCTCTTTTTCTAGTACCTGAGTACAGCCGGCATCCACTAACAACCACACTGACCTGAGTGGTCTTATTATTATTTACAGAGGAGAGGGGGGATCTTATAAATTACATAGTCTATTGAAAACTTTTACCCTAATGTGCTTATTATTCTTTCCATTATACATATTATAAACGATATACAAAGAAGGTCTCGATTTTCTTACTTCAAAGTGTTTTCCAGTCTATTGATCTTAGATGAAGCTTCTTCAGTCTGAGAAGACTTTTTTTCAACATCTTGACATAGAAGAGAATTTCTGGCTTCCAAGGCAGCAATTCTTTCATTATAAGCTTGAAGTTCCTGCTTAAGGGTTGAATTTTGCTCTAATGTTTTATTAAAATGCTCTTCCATGTCTTGAATTCTGCCTTTCAAATCCCAAGCTGGTCTTTTTGATTTTAAACCACCCTTTATTTTAGCTGTTGGAAGAACAGCAGGCATGCTCCCTCTGATTAACTCATTATCTGGTAATGGCTGAAGAACAGCTGGAAAATATAAAAGCACAAATTAAAATAAATGAAAAATATATTACTGAACGTATTTAAAGTATTAAGTGAAAGATAAGTAATATAAACATTTAATAATACACATAATATTTTAACTAGAACTGATTTTATTACTGATTCAGCAACATTTTTAATTGGTTACTGTTTTATGCCATTCTCAATGCACCGACATTTTCGAAAATGGCTGTTGTCTTTCACATCTTAAATTAGTTGCCAACGGTTGGTAACATTTTGGGAGCTGACTGAAGATAATCAGAAAGTAACAAAACGTTTTACTTCAGGCAGTGGCAACATATTTCTTTCAAATAGTTGAATTTAAAGAACTGCAAGGAGTTTGTCAAATGCGAAGATCATGCATTTGATCAACACAACTTGCTTTATTCTTATACTAGCCGCTATGCGGCCAGCCTTCGTCCGGCTTTTAAACGTACTGGAAAAATGCCTAAAAGACACACCTGGGACCTATGGCCGCGTAAGTTTTTCCAACTTTTTTCTCTTTGTTAAGATTCCAACCCTTTTTTGTATACGGCCCTGATGTATCTCCAGAAAAACATATACATCTTGAATTTTTAGCAAATTAATTGCATGAGATGTGCATTAAACATTTGTTAAAGCATAATTTATATCCCCGTTCTTAAGCACCACCATGACAACATAAAAAATTATATAAAAATTCTACAATAAAATTAAAAATTTTTAAACATTTTCTTACTCGATAGTTTGAATGATCCTTTTTCTGAAATTTTGAAATGTTATGATACTTTAAGTAATCTTCTGAGCAAATGTGTCAGCAGTCACATCGCAGCTATTTAACTTGTATAAAATATTGCAATGAAATAAGCAATATCCCCTGATACAAATGTTAATTATCCTAATAAAGTAATTAAACAATTTATCGTTGCAAAAAATTTTTTAATTTCTTAAACTTTT
The DNA here is from genome assembly GCA_000611955.2 of Stegodyphus mimosarum. NCBI lineage: Eukaryota > Metazoa > Arthropoda > Arachnida > Araneae > Eresidae > Stegodyphus > Stegodyphus mimosarum. The sequence continues at coordinate 403,069 of KK122283.1, forward strand.
CAGTCTCTTAAAAACAGTAACATAAGAAATACGATGAAAAATTGTTGCCAAACCGAAATTTGTAAAAGCATAAAACTATTCAAAATGATGCAATTTCATCAAAAATCTATCAGCAACAATAAGAAAGGAAAATTGTTGCCAAAACTACATTTTAAAATATCAGACATGTGAGAAGTGTATTCGGAAGCTTCATTTAAAAAATTTTAAAAAATACAAAATATTATTATTTTTCCAAAATTCTTTTTTTAAAAGGAGTCGAAAGGATTAAAGTTCAACGTGTCCAAAAATCAAAGGAAAATAAACAGCACATTTTTTAAAATAAGTTTTTTTAAAAAAAATTCCGCTGAAAAGGTGTTAAGCTCACCGTCCTAAATAAATTCGTATTTAATCGATTTATTGAAATACGAAATTTATTTTAAGTTCGTAAAATAGCTAAGTGTCTACGCTTCACGACGATGTAAAAATGAAATGTATAGAGTGAAATCTCGCTTTCCTGTAGCCCATTATGTCTCAAAATGACGCGATTTGGTCACAAAACATAAAATAAAAAAATTCTAATTCGAATTTCGAAAAAATCGCTTCGAGGTGCACTGGCTCTTGTGTTGATACACCTATGTACCAAATATCGTGGCCCTGGATCTATTAGCTTACTCGCAACATGAACGAAAGACACACACACAGACTCTTTGTTTTATTATATGTAGAGATTATGAGCAAGTTTATGGGATATCATTTATCCACTTCTTTTAACTTGACAATTGGCATACAAATATCTTAATATCACAGTGTTGCTAGCATTGAATTTGACTCAAGTTCTCTAGAACAGTGGTCTCAAACTGGTGGCTTCCAAGGCAATTTTAAGTAGCCCACAAAGACATTTCATTTATGGCATTGCAAAGATTAGTTATTTGAAGTCGGAGTTTACATTATTTTCATTTCCATGAAGAATGAACAAAACTCCAGAAAATCTATAAATTGAACTAATTAATTTAAAATATTACATAAATCTTATTAAAAGACTTGAAGAAACGTATTTTATAAACTTTTACTAATATTTATCAAAAAATACATTAGCTCAGTTATAAATTTTTGCACTATGAATAATGGTTTGTTTGGGAATACATTTATATGTGAACAGCTTTTTTTTTCCCCACAGCTGAAAATTAATCAGAAAATAATTGGATTGACTGACAAGTATCTGCAACCTGTAATGAAAATAATGTCTAGTAATTCCTTTCCAAGGCTACAAATTTTATCATAATTGAAATGCTATAAAGTGTCAAACTGTAGTAAAAAAATAAAATGTTTATAATTATTTGCATACAAATATATGTACAATAGGTGACATTTAATGGAATGATATTTGCCCATGGCTAATTTTGATTACATCAAATGAGACAAAATATCCTCCACAATAGCAATGGAATTTAATTGATATAAAAGTATAGAAAAACATACAAATAGGTATTTTCATAGCATTTTAATCAGTAAAATCTAAAAGTTTATTTATGAATTGATCATAATGTCTTCAGTGCAAAAGTTCACTTATGAACAATTCATAATATTTCTGGAAATAATTTGACCAATGCTGTACCTTTAATTTTAATATTCAGAAAGTATCCTTCTTTGAAAGAGATGATACCAATATAAGATTTTAAATTAAGCAAAAAAAGCTACAATAAGTTTTTAAAACTAATTTGAACACAAAATAGTGCATGTAAACACTCACGAAAGTCTTATAGTATATTGTAAATACATTTATCCATATTTTCTACAGCAGTGAAAACATAGGAATAATACGAAAGTGGGAAAATAGATTAAAAAAACTCAATACAGTATTAAAAAAAACTCAGTGACTGTTTTTTCTTTTTTAAAATTTCAAAGAATAAAGTTATTTTTTATGAAACTCTTCAACGCATGTCTTGTCTTTTTGGTACATGCATAAGATAACATTTCATGTTTTGCACATGTATCATATTCTGTGGGGTTTCTCCCTTGTGCTACAAAATGTACACTGCCGGGATTTGCATTTGACTGGCATATGTTCTGCGTTCTTTAGTCTTTTCCATTTGGCTTTTTACATCAGCTATTTCTAGCCCTTTGCGAGGCTTTTGAATCTCAACAGTAGAAAAAATATACTGATAAAATATTTTAAATTTAATTAAATTTTTGCGCAATTTTAATTTTTAATTATCGAAAATCATATTTGCATTTTATTGAAACCACACAAAATAATTCAGAAAACCACAGTACTAGCGTAGGAAGCAAGCGTGTTGAGGACAGAGAAAAATTCCTGGAAATGAAAGGCATGTATTGTTTGGTAATAAAATAACTGTGGTTTCAAAACCCCTCATCTATATCCGGGTAAAAATAAACATTCCTAACTGAAAGCAGCCAACACCATTGTGGAGTGCAGTGGTTTCAGGGTGCAACCGCTTTGTGAGTCTCTACAGGATTGTAAGCTTTGTAACACAATGCTCTAGTGGCTCGGTGGTCGCGCCCTGAAACCGCATAGCAAATGCTGTAAATATACAGAGGTTGTTTATACATGCAACTTAATTATTGCTGTATTTTTATTCTTTATGATAGAAATAATGATTTGCGATGAGTAACTTCTGAAATTTAAAATTATTAATATTAATAAAAGGAAGTTATTTTACCTCATTGAAAATGAATTTTAAAAGGTGTATGATTTGAAGTACTAAGACCTAATAAATCTATGATTCTGCAGTAATTTTGCATTATTTAGAGGTAAAAGGCAAGTAATCAGTCAGCATTCACTCAAATAATTCGGAAAAAAGAGCAGACTCTGAACACTGATTCTAGACATGTTTGATCTGGAAAGAGGAAGGAACACCCAACTTGTCTTCCCTCATCCGAGAAATATTCCGTTTCCGTGACCACAATTTAATAGTTTGGGAAGGAATCATGACAAATGGCTGCTCATCTTTCAAGGAGGTTCTGCACCCACTCGGAGATATGTGGATAAGTTATTGGAACCCCAAGTTAGACTGCTGAGGGTTGCAGTTGGTCCAGTTATTGTTAATGGATGAGAATGCTTGGCCTCATCGAGCATATGTAGTATCAAAATACTTGCAAACAGAAGATATGACTTGAACGGATTGGCCACCTCACTCACTCGATTTGAAAATGTGTGCGATGCCTTATGGCGGCGAATTTCAGTGAGCCAAATTCCACCCTGGACCCTCCATGAGCTGAAAATTGCACTTATAGAAGAGCGGCATGCTATTCCAGAAGACTTGACCAACACTTTGGTGAAGTCTATGAAATAAAGATATGAGGTATGCATATCTGTCCGAGGTGAACATACATTATATTAAAGAAAATTTTTCCCATAAGAGGTGACTTAATTTTTCCACTATTTTCCAATTTCTATAAATTTGGTTTCAATTTCAATATTTAGCGAATAAGCAACTGCCAAACTTTGTAAATTTTGCTAACTAATGTGTTTGCACAAAATTCTAATAATAATTTTTCATTAAGTATCAGTTATGTTTTATTTCTGTCATTATCCTTTAATTTTGTGTACATATAAAATGACACATTGTGTTTGGTAGCAATTTACACAAGAAGTGTCGATGAATGTTTTAAATGATTCCTGCCATATTAGTGTGTTTTAATTTTTGAATACAGCTAAATAAATTAATATTTACAGAATTATAAATTTACATATCATGCTTTTGCTTAGTATGTTTTGATATATTAAAGATGCATTTAATTAATGTTGGAAAGACCAACATTATTAGTTATTGCAATGTAATTTTAAACAATAATTCTGTTTTTTAACAAGATTATATTAAAAATGGTACTTAACGTATAAAATGCAACCACACTGACAGAATCTAGCAATTTTTTATTGATGAAAAGGAAAAAATTAGTCGTCGGGAGAACATTATCAACATATCAAAAGAAACTACACTTTAAAATTTTTTAATACAAAATCCAATTATTAAGTTAGGATTTTACGATACATTGAAAAAATAAAACATTTTTCTGAAAATCCTTCTCTTAATTCTTATGCGCTGTTCTTTTACTCATGTACAAAGCCATCAGTTTTCACTTAAAAAGTACCAAAGGATTGCACAAACTCGGAATTATGCGCCAGTTATCTACCAAACACATCTCATCACTGTTACCTTTAGTAACTTTGTGGAAAAACACCATATTTTGGCAGAAATTTTAATGTGAATTTTTCCATTGCTGCTACGTTCCATAAATGATAGTTTAAAATTGATCTGAAGGCAGAAAAATATCACAGTTTGTCTATAAAATGCATTGCAGCTTAAAAAAAAACAAAAAGAGTGTATATGTAAATGGTGACTGCTCTACTGAAGGATTGTTTTGAGCATGGTTGCCTGAAGAATGTTTATACACATGACTGCTAAAGTTTGGCACATTCTGAAAATTTGGTGACTTCTATGAAGTCACCAAATTTGTTCACCAATTTGTATGAATGAAATCTATAAAGTATTTGAAAATGAATTCTATTTCCAGAATTCTAAGTAATAAAGTTTGAAGCATCTTATCTAAATTACCTTTCAAATGCACACGGATAAATCTGACAAAGGCTGACTTCAACTACAGCCTCAAATGAATGAAATATAAATGCCCTGAGGTGATGACAACATGATTTACAGTCACAAATGGGGGTCTAGCAACAACCTTGAAGTGGCTGTTTTAAAGCAGCAGACTACAGTATGCATAGATGACAACTTTCAGAGTAAAATCCTCCACATGAAGTCAGCTGACATTTGCAGAAAGCATCTTCAGTTGCATTCTTGCGCCAACATACCACTGAAAATTCCATTCAAGCAACCAGATAAATTTGTAATTTACAATTACAAGATCCCCATCTAGTCTTTAAAATGACAATAGCAGATTATATTGCAGTGTATAAAAGTAAAATCCATAGTTTTAATAAATAATCTGACTATGTTTTAGCAACAGTCAGTTTTACACTTGTTTTTAACAAGCTAGTCTGAAATGTGCCAAGCCAGTAGCAAATTATTTCTGATTCAATGATAGATCTCCTTTATTCAAGAATAAATTTTGTAGAAATTAAACCTTTAAAACCTGTCATCTGAAAAAATAATTTATAAAACTCAAAACCACAAGATTATTAATGCAAAAAGTTTTATAAGTACTAATTAGAATCATTTGGAGATACTAACACTGACTTAGTTTTTATTCACAAAACTGATTTTATTCTTCCTAATTAATGTGGATGAACAAGATAAGAAGTTGAAGGCTTTCATGTAACTGACAGTGTGACATGCATCCAAGATCTAAATTTCAGATTATATAAATCACAGGTAATAAAATGGAATGGTATTTCCTTATTTTTATAACCCTTATAATTTAAAAGGCAGTTATATATCTAGCAAAACCATTGCCAAATGGCCAACAGTCCTATCTTGGTCACTTAGAGTAAACTTGTCACAAGAAGAGCTCTAAATAGGATCATTGCTTTGGCACGGTTGATAAATGAAAGGAATAATAGCTTAAAGTTGCAAGTTTAGGAGTTGTGTGGCAGAAATGCTTGGGATAACATGCTTTTGATGCTATCTAAAAGTAATAAACAAACATGTTTGCTATGTAAATTCTTAACATTTTCTTAATTAAAACTTGCTGATAATCTTGGTGCCATTACAATAAGGATATACAAATAAAATTTTTAAATCTTTAATCATTAAAGGTATCAATGATTAAAAGTTAATGCATGTAGTGTCATGGATGAAACAGAATAGTTATCAAAGCTGAGGCAAATGAGATTCAACAATAGATTACTTAATAATATTGTTTGATGCAGATTAGTTGGTTTTTAATATATTTGCCAGCCTACGAAACTCGAATATCAGGAGAATTTTTCAATGATTAAAAAAAAATTCTAAATAATAAAAATGTATAGAAAGGAAATACATTTTTTAATAATGAGTTAATTTTAAATAGTAACTAATTAATATCTGAAAGTTCAATTACTAATTTTAAAATGCAAATAGTACAAAACACTTAATATGTAAAAGATGATTTTTATTATTTGTACCTTTTAGTAGAAAAATAATTACTTTAATCAGTTTTCGTACAAATGCCAAGAACAGTGGCAGATTTTGTTTTCCTTAAGAAAAAAACTGTAATTTCCTTCATAGCAATTTCCACTTTTGCTAATAAAAGTTTTTTCAATGTATCATTACTAATATTTGATCTAAATTTAGTCCTTGTTTCAGTAACAACACTGAAAATCCTCTCACACTCTGCATTACTACCGGGAATTATCAGGATAGCCAACATTATTCTAAAGAATTCACTGTACTTCCATTAGCACCTTTCAGTTTTCCAATTGAACTTCACTGGGTATCAATCCTTGCTGATTTTATAATTTAGTCCAAGTTTTCTAATTGTAAACTGCAATTTATCAGTTGTAACAGCTATATCATTGTCTTTCAAAACTAAATGAAGTAAAATTGAAAATCTAATTAAAAATTATCTCACATCAAAGAAAGATGCATTTGCTAGAGAAGTAAGATCTGCAGCTTTAGCATGTAAAATCACTTCATTGTTGACCGGAAATTCATGTACTATATAATCACATACTTGGCAGAAGTAGCTTCTGAAGTGGAAAATAAAACTTATTTTTGTTGCTCTGAAAGTTCTTCCACTACTTTGTTTGTTGCAGCCCTATTACCAAGGCTTTACCTTTCTTCTGATTTTTTTACTTTACCATAAATCACATGATATATAGAATTAGAAGATGAAACAAAGGTTGGTATTACACACTTTGATAAAATGTCTAAATAGAAGACTAATCATTGATTGCAAAATAAGAATTAATGGAATTCTGTATTGTAGAATTGCAGCAAAATAGAGTATATGAATAAAGCAAAAAGCTTTGTTAAGATTCGAAGACAGAAACATAAATATCCATTCTTCACAAGATAAAACGATAATTGGAATGTTTTTCCCTTGTTAAGGAATTTTTTTATTTTGAGAGAATTAATTTTATATAAGGTTATATTTGGCAGTATTATTTCGAGAATTGTTAATTAAATTTCTCACAGGTGCAGAAATTACTGTATATTTCTCATACCTATTTTTAACAGCGAAAGTAGTAATTACATCTAGATTTACTTAAGGTATATTACAGCTTTCAATAGAGCCTTTTATCTGTAGAAGCATTTACTTTTTCTTTAAAAAAACTCTAGAAGCATTTACCTTTTTCTTTCAAAAATGCAAGAAGTGGATTCCATTCTTTAAAGATAGCTAGCATGTACACTAAAAAAAAAAGGGGGCGGAAACAGCTGTAATTAGTATTTTTTATGTCTCAAAACTGCGACTTGAATGCATATTAGATTTGTATTTAGCGTTGTTCTAACGTGTTTTGACACAAAATCGGACTTTTTCTTAAATGACACGCCAATTTGTTTTTCATGTTTTGATTCTACAACTGAAATTATGTATAAAAACCAAATTTTTTAAAATTTGGTGTGACATTTAATCAGTAATTCAGAAATTTATCTTGGTGCACTTTCTTTACTTTGTCTAAGAACAATTTCACTTCGTGAACTTCTCAGTTTATAGCAATCTATTTCAATTTCACCTTTCATTTACTACGAACAGAAGTATTGTTTTTTTCTTTTTTGCGTATATTTTTGCTTCATATTATATTTTTAAATCACCATTGTTTAGGCATTTTTTTCTTTGTAGAATTTCATTTTAATTAGTTGAGTTGCATGGTTGAATTATAGTTCTTCAAATATTTCCATTTATTGATTCATTTAATGTACTTTAAACATGCTTTTTCATAATTAAAAAAAATCTGATTTTATTTATGTGAACAACATTTCTTTCAAAAAAATATTGTCACCTAGTATTTGTCACGATGCCTTTGGAAACCGTATTCGGCACTAAAAGAGAAAATAACTGTAAAGAACAGTTAATACGTCTTTTGATGGGCCATTCAAAAAAGAAGCATAAATCAGAAAATTGTATTATCTATATTTTAAATGAGAATGATACGCGTACAAATAATTTTCCACAGTTTTATCATTGTGCCATTGCTTTACACCATAGGTTCCCAACGTGGGCGATAACGCCCCCTTGTGGGCATTTCATGCTTTCAGGGGGGCGGTAAAAAACCCAGAGAAAATTAGGGGGCATTGATATGGCACAGAGGGGCGTTGGAAGATTAGCCAAATATAGTCTAAAAAAGACTTTAAAATCACGCTGATAATTCATTTCTATCACGTGTGCGAAAATTCACATATTTCGATATGAGACTTCAGTGTTCAGAGAAAGACATACCTCTCTAGTATGTACGATTCTGGGGCTGCATGTGCTAAAACTAGTAACCTGTCTTGCCAATTTGGCGAGATGCACTCCAAAAAGTCGCAGAAAACTGTTGACTTTTGTTGAAAGGGTCACCATTTTAGTGAAAGGAGCAGTAGAACCGGAGTTCATAATATCAGAAGGAAAAGCCTTCAGTGCAAAAATATATCTTTATTGTCTTTATGTACATATTTATGTTACGTCCAAAGCCCGAAGTTCGGCCAGTTCGCGTTTTGGCCAGGAGGTTTGGCCAAAGTCCGAAATACTTGCAATTAATATTGTATTTTATACTTTGGCCGGCCATTTCGCGAAGTGGCTGGGAATTCTTGGCCAAAGCCTGATGTGATAATGGTAGATTGAGTCTATGGAGCAGAAAAAGACTAAGGATCACCCTTAAAGGTAGTTGACAAATTGAGTACTCAATTTGCCTCTGTATTCATACTCGATACGCAACGCATTTGCTTAAGATATAATTCGTCATTTTGAAGGGCGCAAATCTAATCTTCACACTATCACATTGTTACAGCATATGCGTTCACTGAATAGTTTCTACTCGTTGAACTCACAGAAGTACTCATTTTTAAATACTTCATTTTTAACAGTGTGTAAAACCATCTGCCCTTGATTTCTTTTTTCCCAAATTGGCCGGTCAAAGCCAGAAATCAACAAAAAGATTGGACATTCGCCGGTAAGTTTACAGCAACGTTGGCCAAAATGCGAATTGGCCGATTTCGGGCTTTGGCCGTAACATTTACAAAAAATGTCACTGGGACTAAAAAATGCCACTTACAAGCGGCAACGATAGCGAGATCTCCAACTAAACTGTATTCTAAGAGAGTCTGTAAAAGTGCGTAGGCGACGTTGGACGCGGGAAAAAATTAGAGCGCCGAAATAAGCGGCGGCGGAGTAGACAAATCGTCACCAGTGGTTTACCCGATCAAAAATTGTAGGTAGCTAAAAATAGAACAGCCCCGCAGAATGCTACAGACTCAGGCTCACACTATCTATCGTTCATCGCAGCATGTACTGCGTACGATGAAAACGGCGTTGCCTTAATATTTTGCTACTTCAACTTATATTATTTAAACCGGCAGTATCCCTTGCAGCTCCCTTAACTTGGATCAAGTATAAGTAAAGAAAAACCCATGTCGGAAGCAAAAAAGAAGAGGCGGCAGTACAGTGCGGATTATATAAAATACGGATTTATCGAAAATCCCTCAAATCCATCATCTCCATTGTGCCTTATTTGTCAAAAAACATTTTCGAATGAAGCGATGAAACCTTCTAGGCTTCAAGATCATCTTAATAAAATGCATCCGGATAAGAAAGACAGAGATATGACCTATTTTCTAGAGATAAAAAAGAAGATTGAAAATCAGCCAACTATATCAAAATTATTTTCATCAGCTTCTAAACAAGACGATGACGGACTTCGAGCTTCGTACAATATCTCATTGTTGATTGCTAAAACAGGCAAGCCACATACTATTGGGGAAGATTTAATTTTACCAGCAGTTAAAGAAGTAATAACCACCGTGCTCCATAAACCAGCTACAGATATTATCCGAAAAATTCCTTTGAGCAATAATTCTGTGCAAAGACGAATTGATGAGATGGCTGAAAACATTGAAGAATCGTTGTGCAATTATCTGCAGACTTGTCAATTTTCAATTCAGCTGGATGAGTCCACTTTACCAACCAATGAAGCATTGTTATTGTCGTACGTGAGGTTTATCAAAGATGAAAAAATATGTCAAGAAATGTTGTTTGCTACCAATTTGGAAACAGATACAAAAGGAGAAACCATATTTGATACACTGCAAAAGTTTTTTGACGAAAAGGAAATTCCTTTTAATAATATTTTGTCGGTTGCTACGGATGGCGCACCGGCTATGACAGGGCGTCACAAAGGCTTCATAGCATGCTTAAAAAATAAAGTTCCGGACGTGCTTGCTGTGCACTGCGTAATTTATCGACAGCATTTGGTTGCGAAAAATTTGAGCGAACGTCTCCATACATCATTGCAATATGTTATAAGAGCAGTTAATAAAATCAGAAGTAACTCGTTGAATGACAGATTATTTAGTCAGCTTTGCATTGCAAATGATGAAGATTTCAACCGATTGCTGCTTCACACAGAGGTGCGCTGGCTTTCAAAAGGTACTTGTTTGACTTGATTTTACAATCTGTTTGAATCTGTGATAGAGTTCCTAGGAAACAAAGACACGGAATTGCGCGACAACCTCATCGCATCAAAAAACGATATTGCGTACTTAGCAGACCTCTATAAATTGTTTAATGATGTCAATCTCCAACTTCAAGGAGAAGACTTAAACTTGATTAAGACTAAAAATAGCATTGCTGCTTTCGTGTCTAAACTGCTATTATATAAAAGAAATATAGGCAGACGTGAATTCCATACCTTCCCATGTTTATCAGCAGTATCATTCAAGCACGACGACTTGCTTGTTTACTGTCAGCACTTGGAAAACCTCTACAATGACTTCAAGGAACGATTCGAGGACATTTTAAACATGGACATACCAGACTGGGTTTTGGATCCTTTTTCCAATGTCAACACAGCAGGACCATCTCAGTTAGAAGAAGAACTGATAGAACTGACGACAAATGAGGAATTAAAAATTAAATTCAAGAATGGCTACCAAGAATTTTGGCTGCAGAAGTCGATTTCGCAATTGTATCCAAGATTATGGTCGATTGTGCAACGATTTCTGCTAGCATTCCCATCTTCATATTTAGCAGAACGTGGATTTAGTGCTGTAGCAACATTGGTAACGAAAAAGAGAAATCGGCTCCATGTTACTGAACGCGGCGATTTACGATTGTTTTTAAGTAAAATCGAGCCTGATATTAACAAGCTTCTTAAAATGCATCAAATTCAGCCTTCTCATTAGTTAAGTTAGAAATTCGATGCCTTTAAATTTTAATAAAAATACTTTTTAATAATAATTAAGTATGCCTTTTGAGTGTTCTCTGAAACTGTCAATTTATTTATTTAGAAAGCAATAGTTTATTATGGATTATTTCGTATCATCAAAACCCCTGCCTGTCCTTATAACAGGTAAGCTAAAACTTTTATTTTTCTTTTTAAATAACGAAGAAATTCAGTAGCGTTTCAATTCCAACAACATTCTATCTATTAATAATTTTTTTCATTTAATTCTTGTTTTCACCATGCATTATGTACGCTCTTATTTCTCTAGGGGGGCGGTATTGAAATATTCACTAGAAAAGGGGGCACCAGTTCGAAAAAGGTTGGGAACCTATGCTTTACACAATTTGATGATTCCATCTTTAATTTGTTAAAATATTATTCTATTTCTGAATAAGTTTTCATTTTTTAAAAAGCAAAAATCAAACAGCATAACATAAAACACTAAACTTGATGGAAATAAATAAATAAATAAAAATATCATACTTCCTTAATGGCTTAAACTTTTCTTCTAAATCTTCTTTACCAATCTTAGCTGCCAAAGCACAAATGAGTTCATTTGCACTTTGGCAGCCAAGGATGATGGTTCGGTAAAACCATCGAAACTAGTCCTGGGAAAATTTGCAAATATAAAGCTGATTTTTGTTATTTGACTTCTAAATTAATACTTGTTCGCGTGTTATTTTATCTTAATTAGTTCGATATAGTTTTGCATTGCATTATTGCTTCCATTTGTACGGAAGCAGAATGAAGCTGTTTTAATGCAATCAGTGACTAATAATTTATTTTTCATACACATTTCTTCAACAATTGAAGCCATTTTTATTCTTGTACTTGATTATTTCTGAGCAATTTCATTATCAGAAAACATATTTCTAAATAAAACTGTAGCATGACGCGATGCAGTCAGTGGTAGATTGTGTCCAGTAAAAAAGCAAAGAACAGGTGGTGCTGGTGGGTGAAATTTTTTGGGGCAAAACCAGAAATGGTTATGAGATATAAAGTGATACAAAAGACAGTGAAAGTAAAATAGCTATGATTTAAACAAGTAGATAAAGGAATGTACAAAATCCAGGGGATGAGGTCGAATAAAATCAGCTAAAATCACAAGTGTTGAAACTAATATACAAAATTAAAATCAGTTCAGATGAGGTGATAAACACTAATGTCTTTTAAATAGTGAAATAAATTACGATTGACCTCTCTTCCGAATAAGTGGTCGAGAGGTAAGTCACACAGCTGTTAAATTTCTGACGAATATTATTAAAAGATGGACATTCAATTAAGACGTGACAGACCATTAAACATACACCACATTTTGAGCACAGGGGCTCATTGTCAGCATTTAAAAGATAGTTATGTGTCATTCTGGTGTGACCGATTCTAAGTCTAGTCAAAAGAACTTCCTCCTTACGTCTTCCAGTAAAATGCCAATGTTCGATTCTAGGTTTCATGCTCTTTAATTTATTAAAAGACTGAACATCCCAAAACTGCTGCCATTTTTCCAATATCTTTTGCTGGATAAAACTACTAATGTCTGTGATAGGGATGAGGCGACTGGATATTTCAACAGCTGATTTTACGACGACATCTGCCCGCTCATTACCTTTTATATCGCTATGCCCGGGAACCCAGCAATAGAGAATTTCAAATCCGAGCCTTGTTAAGTTTAAGTTCAGTTTCAGGATATCAAAAATTACTGGATTATGGGTGTTCGAAAAAGCTTCTAAAACTTTTAGCGCGCTGTAGGAATCTGAATAAACCATAAACTTTTTCTGCCGTCGCTTTGATACATACAAAAGTGAATGATATATTGCGGTAAGTTCAGCTGTTAAGACTGAGGAAGCGTGGTACAAACTTCTGCCTTCTACGAGGGCTATCCAGAAAGTAGATTACGTTTTGGAATAAAAAAATAAACAAAGTATAGGAAACAAATTTTATTATATACAGATGAAAGCCACACTCAAATACTACTTTTCTACATAGTCACCATACAAATTAAGGCATTTATCGTAGCGATGTACGAGCTTGGAAATTCCTTCGTCGAAAAATTCGGCCACCTGCGCCTTCAACCACTTCGTTACCTCTTCTTGCAGCCTCTTCTTGATCTCCCACTTCGATCTTCGTCGTGAACATTGGTTCGGCCATTTTGAAATCTTATGACCCACTGACGCACTCCACCTTCAGTGATAATGTTGTCCCCATACACTTCACGAAGCTGCCGATAGATTTCTATCGGTTTACAGTTTTTTGCAGTCAGAAACCTTATTACTGAGCGCACCTCGC